>WTSP01006859.1:5334-43978 GCA_025331215.1 Actenoides lindsayi | reverse complement strand
GCGCGGCCCGTCCTGGTGGCGGCCGCCGTGTCGGGCTCGGGAGCGGGGCTGGCCCGGTTGGCGGCGGCGGCGCGGCCCGGTGGTGCTGGCGGCGGCGGGGGCTCCTCCGCGGGGGGCGGCGGGAGCGGTGCGGGCGGCGGCGGCGGCGGCAGTAGCAGGAAGAGGCCGCTGCTCACCCCGCTCTGCAACGGGCTCATCAACTCTTACGAGGACAAGAGCAACGACTTCGTCTGGTGAGCGCGATATATCGCGATAGGGGCCCTCCGCGGAGGGAAGCCTGGGCGCCGCCATGCCAGCGGGAAGCCCCGCGGGTGTAAAATACCGGCGGGAGGACGGAGCTGCTGGTAGCGGCACCTCCGGGGCTCGCTTTAAGGGGGAGAGGCGTTGGTACGGCTAATTGCCCTCGAGGGATTGTGGCTTGGAGGGGTTCTCTTCCCCCTTGCCGTGGCTGGCTGTTTGCTTTTCGGGCCCTGTGTGGCAACATTGCTTTCACCCTCTCCGTTTTGAAGTGAAATCAAGTTATTCCCGGCAGGTTCCTCCTTGGGTACGCTGCGCAGCAGCCTGACTTCTCGGAAGGGACCCGCAGCCTGAGGTGTTTCCTCATTACGTGTTGACATTGCAAGGAAATGCCCTGTTTTCCTGGGCGGTGTAGCCTCGGTGGGGGGCCCAGAGGGGCTCTGGCTTCTGGTGGGTGAGGTGACCCCCTGGAGCTTTCCCCACTGCCCTGCTCTGCCCTCTGGAAGAGGAGCCCGCCGAGGACTTTGTGCTTTTCCAGATGGAGATCCAGCCAGTAGTTGACAGACTCGGTGAAACTGGCGAGGTTTTGCCTCCCTGACTGGGAGAGGTTGGCTAGTTTGAAACAGCCCGAAGGTTTGTGTCAGTCTGGCACCTAAATCCAAACGAGTGGGAAACTTCTGTCGCTGATGGGATCAAGTTTTTTCTTGAAGCCGTCCTCCTAATGTTTGGCCAAAGCTGCAGCTCATAGCTGGAAATACCCTTCCAGCAGAAGTGGTAGACCAAGGCCTTCTGCAGTGTGGTTTGGGAACTGCTGGTAACTTGCAGTGTTAAGGAGAGCCAGTTGTTAGTGGGTTTCAAACTTCCTAACAGGAGGAGTGGGTTTGACTTTTAGAGCTGGTTGGATGTAGTAAAATACGAGAACAGAAAGTAAGTGTTTGCATCAGAGACAAACAGTGAGGAGATACTGGAAAGAAGTTTGATTCCTGGACACAGGAAAAAAAAAAGGAGCAGAAATGGGGCACAGTTTCCAAGATGACTTTGTCTGACAGCCCTGGAGTACAGGTGAGATTTGGGTGTTTGGCATCTCCACGGGGCAAGTGTTGTTTCGAAAACCTGTAGCCTTGATTTTACAACTTGCTGAACTGTCTGGCAGGGTAGGTGGGAAGTATTTTTGCTAGTGAAATGAGAACCTGAAGCTGCTAAAAAGTTAGTGGCAGAAAAAAACAGTAACTGCTACGTACTAGTAATGAGCAATAATAATAAAATACTGCTTATTACTGCAAGTAGTTGTTTCTCAGTAGCAGATTTGGGATGAGAGCACAGCTGCATTCGGCTACTGTCCTGCTCTGACTGAGGGCTCTGGGCCATGTTAGGTGGGTTGAAGGACACTTGGTGTGGGTGTGATTATGGGGAATCACTTGATTGCCCCTCTGTACCCTCTGCAGTTAGACTCTGGCAGTAGTAATCTGCAACCATCGCTCCCTGTCCCTTTCTACTCAGCTGTCACTTCCCGTTTTGTTGTCTGTTGTAGAAATGAGGGTGTTTGAAGGGACGTTACACTCATAACAAGTTTGTAGGCTGGTTGGAGTACCTTAAGGTGGCTCAAAAAGCTGAGTTTCTTGGTTGGTTTTTTTTCTTGCTGCAGGTAAATACTGTGCATGCTGCAAGGAGAACATGTAATTAGCTGTTTTCTCCTCATTGAGGAGTGCTGCTGTCTGGACAAGTGAGGGGAAGACAATCAACTGAGTAGTAATCAGGGCAAAATGTCTTTTTCTTATCCTCCTTTTGGTATCTACAAGAGCTACATTGGACATATGGAAGTGCAGGTCAGAAGCCTTAAGAGCAGACAATGATTATAGTTCATTTACCTCGGTTCTTCACTGCCGTGTATTTCTGTGGGCTCTAGGACTTATTCTTGCTTATTAACACTAGCTTCAAATTGTAGCATTCCTCATTTGGGTTTTCAGTTAGCAAAAAAGCTTAGCTTAGAGCTTCTATGGTACAGGAATGCCCTCAACTGGGCAGCACTGGAATTTTGAGCCATGTCCAAGACAGCAGGTGTGTGTAGGTTTAAATAATTGATTTAAGCAAACTTTGGCTGTCTCAGTGTGAGAAACAGAAGTTTTCCATGTGCTCTCCTTTCTGTAAGGACACTTTTCAAGATGCTGCCTGCTGCAGAGAACATTTAATGGTTTTTTCTGAATATGTTCTGTGAGTTGCTGTTGGCTCCAGCTGTGAACTCAGGGGTAGATTCTGCCTGCCCTGGCCAGACCGTGGGAGAGAGTAAAGAAGTTTGGGTGAGTTTTGAACCTTAAGGTACAAGTGGAAACCCCATAACTTAGTGTTGGTCTCTGCACCTCCCTGATTATCTTCTGAAAGTGCTCTCTCAGCAGTGGGAGGCCTAGGCTTTAATGTAAACATTGGCATATGTTGTTGGTTTGGGTTGTGAAATGTTTAGCAAGGGGTATGCTCGGGAGTTTGCAAGTGTGTGCTGGTTGTGGTGTGTATCAGCTTCTGCCTGGAAATGTGTAACTCTGATCAGGGAAGCAAATAGGCCTGGTTTACTGGACAACTTTATTATATCAGGGGAAACTTTGTTTCTTTGCGCAGGATGTGGAATTTAAAGGTAGAGTTTGTGCTGTTACTGTAGCCAGGCCTCTCTTCACTTGCCTGGAGAGCATCTGAACGGGAATCCTGTAATCAGAGGCTTTTCTCCTGCCCAGCAATGTAGTTGCTTATGGTTTGTCCAGGCCTTACATTAACCCCCCCATTAGTGGTTGACTAAGTCTCGTTAAAACAAGTTACTAGCTTTGGTTGCTGGACAGAGGGGATCTTACTGGAGATTGTCTCTTTGGTGGCTGCTTCGTTCCCGTGTTTGTTTCTGAGCTCTGGTGTAAATGACATCCCCACTTCCATATGTTACATACTGCCCTGGAGAGGTACACCCAACAAACTTGGGTGTGGGAAGGTCTGTGTGTCCTGTTTACAGGTGGGCTTACGGGTTCACGGGTGTTTAAAAACAGTTCTTTCCTCAAGTGGTTAATGCCAGGCATGGGCTGAGTGTAGTAGTTCGTGCATTTGTGATGTGGCAAACCCCTTTAGTAAGAAGTACTACAAATTGACCCTGGGGGACACAAACTGGAAACACAGTGAGCTGTTTACTTACCCCGTGCAATGATGGGTTTATAACCTCTTGTTATATTGGAGGTTCATATGGAGTAGGTAGTAATGGCAGTGATCTTTGACCTGGCCACCTTCTATGGTATGCATGGAGCCTGCAGCAAGTCCTGCTCTCTGCTTGGACCAAGGAGGAGGGAACTGCAGTGGCTTTTGTTTGGTAGAGAGCAGAGGAACTCTGAAATGTGTTTAAATTTCCTAGTGACTGCTTTAGCCGGGGGTTTGGGTCGCAGCAGGGTGACCGTAGCATTCTTGAGAGGGGCCTTTCAACAGCTGGCAAAACTTAGAGGTATGAACTTGGTTAAAATGATTTGAAAAATATTTTTGGTCTATCCAGCAGAGAAAGAAGGGTCAGCATTTGCAGTGCTGGATAAGAAACTGGTCAGTGAATAAGATGTCAGTGTCTAGTAAAGGCCAGTGACATTTTTGTCTTGTCAAAGTGATTCCCATCCTTTTTTGTCTGACTCTGCTGCTGAAGACAAATAGAGAATAGGAACTACCTCTGGCAGAGAAGCCTGGATTTCACCATACCTGTGCTGCTCCCTTTTGGTGTATGCTACAAGCTGTAGTATGTCTCGAGTCCCCATCACTCCTCTACTTTCTTAACCTTCCCCTCTGTGTTAGATTAACTTAAACCAACTGGTGCGTAGCAGCTTTCATGTGTTAGAGCCAGCTTGGCTTCAGTAAGTATTAAAAGCCATCAATCTTGTTTCCACTTGTAAATCAGTGAGCATTTCAGGGGAAGCACTTCTTAATGGAAACTTCAGGCTCTGTTAACGATGACCCTGGCTACGTTTGCTGGCTCTGATTGCTTTTTTCTCCACTATTTTTGGCTCTGTCACTTCTCCAATCAAACTGGTATGAAGAAGAATAACTCTGGGAACAGTGGTCTTGGGTGACTGTCATCTTTGGAGGTAATCTTCCTATTTCAGCTCTAATTTGTGATGTCCTGTTGCAGACAGAGGAGCATTACAGCCCTGTGGATTGTCACTCTCGTTGGAGGCAGGGCATTAGGAGCATGCTGGGAAGATCACATCTGTTCCTGTGGGGAATAGCAGCTTTTAGCATGAGGAGGAGTGGGAATATGCAATACAGCACGACTAGAAGGTGACGAAAAAGTCAAGCTGGTCATCACCAGTGGGGAGAAAACAGCCTCTAACACTCATGTAACCATAAGTCTTTGACTTCCCCTTCTAAATGCCATCTAATAGAATACGAAGATGCCTAATTCTCCTTGTATTAATCTACCCTTGTTGGCTAAGGTTGATCGTAATTTATTCTGACTCAACAGTGCCTTGAAACTAAGTAACTTCTAACTTGGAAACAGTAACTTGAACTCCTGAAGTTCCTGCTAATCAAGACAGATGATGTGCAGAAAAGGGTCTGTCAGGGTGGAAGAGGGACAGATGCATGTTCATTATTCTTGAAGCTTCTTTTGAGGGGACTGAGTTGGTTCAGAGAGTAGCATTCTGGTTTGATTTGTTTGCCTTTTATGTTGTGTTTATCCAGATGATTTGGTGGAATATTTAGGATGATGTGGTTTGAAGGGTAGGTTGGACTAAGCATTCAAGGCATGGACGGCTTCCAGTTTGGTGATTCAGAGGGGGATTACATTGGCAGAGGCCCCAGCTTCCTATCTGTGGGCTTAAATTATTTCAGAGGTGTTTCCTCCTTCCTATTTTAAAGTGTCTAATGGGGATAACAAGTGTTAGCATCCTCTAAAACGGGTGACAGAAAGGGGGATTGACTTCTGTGGAGTGCTAACAAGGGGAGAAATTGTGGTGCTCCCCTCCTCTGCTCAGACAAGCATTGCTTATTTCAGTTTGATTTGAGTTTTTCATCTTGGATTCAGAAAGATTCATGCTTTTCAGAAGTTGCTAACAGTTCATTAACAGCTCATTCTGCGGGAACTGCCTCGTGGGCCAAAGGTAGGAGGAGGCTGTTGCTGTAGAAAACAAATGCTGGTGAAAACCTCTCGGAGCTGAGATTGGTGTGGACTTGGGGGAGTGGGAAGAGAGCATTTGTATCTCTAAGGGCTTGAAAGCAAGGTGAAGCTTGTGATACAGCTGACACGTGTCATGTGCTGCCCACAGCTTCTCACTGGATAGCTGGCCAAGACTTGAAGATGAGTGTGTATGTGGTGGCCTATCTTACCAGCTCTCGGGGATAGCAGCCATAGGAGTCACTGGAAGTTAAATGCATCTCTCCTCCCCTTTCATTTGTTTCATTTTCCTTTCAAACGTGTCACAGCTGCTTGATGGTGAGAGATTTCTTCCACTGCCCATCTCACTGAATTCCTCTCTCATCTTACTCAGGTTCCTGTCGATCACTGCTTGCTTGCACACCTTCTCTTCATCTCCTGGAGAGCTGGCAGTGCTTTGGTTACTAGTCTTGGGGAAAAATAGCCCTTATTTCTATTTGATTCCTCTGTCTTCCTTATAAACAGACCCCTCCTCAACCTTTCCTGTCTTCTCCTTTGACTCTAACACTGCTTGATTGCACTGTGCCTTCATAGTGCTTTGCAGCAGCCTCAGCCCTGCTCTGCAGCCCTGTGTTGTCACCTTCTCCCCTTTTTAGTTCTTTTTCTCGTGATGTTATTGTTTCTGTTCTGCTCTGCTTCTCTACATATTTTTTTTTAATTATAGATAGCCATTGTCTGAAAAAAGAAAGGGTAAACAAGTTTTGGTGTCATTTATGAATACCTTACAACTGTTTAAGACCTAGGAGAGATGGTTATAGAATCATAGAATGGTTTGGGTTGGAAGGGACCTGAAAGATGTAGTTCCAACCCCCCTGCTATGGGCAGGGACACCTCCCACTAGACCAAGTTGCTCAAAGCCTCATCCAGCCTGGTATAGTTCTAGTGTTTTCACCAATTCCGATTGGGGAAAGCTCCAGAGAACAGACAAGTGCATAACATGGTCTGTACCATGTGGATTGGTCATGGGTCTGCCAGCATCCCAAGGTCCCAGACCAAAGGAAGTTCTGCAGCCTTGCTTGTTGAAGGTACTCTGGGTGGCTTGCAACTGTTGAACGCTTCAGGAGTGAACACACTTACCTGGTTTCTAATTGCATCAAGCTGCAGTATCATTCTGAACATTCCAAGAACTGTGGATTGCCCTTTTGCTCATTATACTGCCCCGTTCCATGTCTGTGCTCTTTCATTTTACCAGTAGAAAATATTATCTGTCTGATAAACTGGCTGCTTTGCATTAGTAACAGCTTCCTTTTTAACATAAAAAGTAATCTTGTGTGATTTCTGTTTTGTTTCATTTGCAGCCCCATCTGTTTTGATATGATTGAAGAAGCCTACATGACAAAATGTGGACACAGCTTCTGGTAAGATTTTGTATTGTGCAAAATGTCCATCTCTTACAGTGTGTGTGGACTGATGTTGATGTGAATCCCTTTCCTTTTGAGTGTTTGTTACTTTTCTGTCTTCTGTCCCTGCCCTGAAGAAAGAGTTTGAAATAAAACTTTAAAAGATGGGTGCCAGTCAAATTAAAAAAAAAACGTGGTGACACAAAATTTTTTGTTTTCAGCACTAAGATAATTCCCCTGGAAAGAAAGAAAGAAATAAAATGGCCATAAACTGCTGGTAGCATCCAGTGCCCAAACTCAGAAGAGTTTGCCTCCATCTCTATTCATTCCACCTCTGTAGAGGTCCTGGGAGTGCGCGTTGGTGTCGAGAGGTCCTTCTTGCCTTTGTGCAAGACCATAGGTTGTTTGAAGTGGCTTCCATGTTGTCTGTTGCAATTCTCAAACTTTTTAAGAGGAGATATACTTCAGACATGTTTCTGGTGTGGTGAATTTGGCCCGAGGTCGACTTATTTTTCAGTGTGCTATCTCTGGTTGTCATGAGAAGCAAATGTTTCATGGAGAAGTACAAGAACCCTCCAGCAGCAGGTGTGGAACTACCAGCTGCTCCTGCTCTCAGCTAAGGATTGGAATAAATGTTAAACCATGATGTGTACACCATACTCTTATGGTGTCTGTTAATTAGAAATAAATGGCCTGCCTTTTACAAGAAGTACTATTTCAGTAGCATAAAGCACTTCCTTAAGCAGCTGATTCAGTTAACTTTCAGGAATGTCTGACCTGCAACAGGTAAGGTAACAGCTGATTTTGTGCCTTTTATTTTAACACTTTATCCCTGTGATCTTTTAGAAGTCCAAGATGAGAAACATTCCAGTATCTTTATTTAGAAAGAACAGAGCAATGTTGTCTCAACATCTTTCCCAGCAGTTGACATAAATCTAGGTTCTTAATGCTTAAGCCTGATGCTGAAGTGCATCTTGTAGCTACTGTGTCCTGCTGTCAACAGAGAGCACCTCTGAAGTTGCTTCTGCTGAGAACAGTCAGGAGGAGTTGAAGGTGTTTTCTCTCCTCCATTACACAAGATATGTAATAGCTTTTAATGTTGCTTGCTAAGTATTTGGCTAATCTAGAAGAGTTGCTTCTGCCTCATGGAGACTGTTTGTTAGCTCTGCTTGTGGAAGAGGGATGTGAATTTGAGATGGCAGCATGGCTGAAGGATCCATATGGCCAGAGTCCTCAGGGAAGTAAGAGTGAAGTACTTAAATACCTTTTGTAACCATTGCCAAGAAACTTAGCTGTCTTTGTGCTGCAGATTACTCTTGAGTTTATACTGGAACGTTTTAACTCCACTGTAGGATCTTGGCACTACAGCTTGTAGCTGTCGACTCAGAGTACACTTATCTAAGGTTGATGATGTTTACCTTGTGCTTATGTTTTGTTCCTTCATGTTTGCTCACTTTTGTTTCTTGTTCTCTCTGGTTTTTAAACAGCTATAAATGTATTCACCAGAGCTTGGAGGACAATAACAGATGTCCCAAATGCAACTATGTTGTGGACAACATAGATCACCTTTATCCCAACTTCTTAGGTAAGCCCTAGGCTTGCTTACATGAGAAATCTCTTTATTGTTAAGGAAGGCAGACACTTGCAAATTCATCTTATAAATAACCAGCTTCTGGATATTGAAAATGAAATCCAAACATCAGTTCTTTGATCAACTGTGGGGTTTTTTTATTAAAAAGGAAAATAAAATAAATGGTTAGCAGTATAAATTGTGAATATGCTACTGCCACCAGCAGTTCTGCATGCTGACTTACAGTAGTGAGACTGACTAGCTGCTGAATTGCATGTTGTACTATTTTGGCTACTGTAGTGAGGTCCATGTGATGTGTGTTTGTGTGAACTGGATACAGGGAAATTATTCATATGCATATGTATAAAAATACTAATTGATTGCTTCCATAAGCAGAGGAGGGAAGTGTTTCTAACTGAAAATAGAGCTTAAAATGTAGTTATGGGGAAATGAGATGAAAGAAAACACATTGCAGTGTGAAATATCAAAATGAAATAAAAATCTTGATTTCATGTGCTGGGATACCCATTTAATAACTGGATTAAAAGCCACAGTAGCCAAGGAATGCTTCAGAAACAGGCATCCTGATTTAGACCCCAGTCTGCTGTGCTGAGACAGGCCTTGGAAGATGTTTTAGGTTTACAGAATCAATGCTCTTTGACCTACATTCAAGGTTTTGAGGTCTTTGTTGGCAGTGGGATAGAGCTTCTATATGTGTGTGCAAAGGGTTGAGGCTTGCTTTATCTTTGCACCATTCACTAAATCGGTGTGAAATGAAACTGTAGCAAAAATGTATCTTTAAAAAATGCATATAGTGATTAAAGGAAATGTCTGTTGTGTTCAGCTCTGCTTGTTTTCAGCCTGTGGTAAGTGAGTTAATGTCTCAGTTAATGTTTTATCTCCTTTATACTGTGATGTAGTTCTGCCTTGGAGTTGAAAAACTTTGTCAAAGAACCATGGGTGCTTAGAAAAAGGATCTAAAGCAGTTTGGGGAATGTGTGGGCTTGATATTTGTTGATGGTTTAAAAATCTTTACATACTTTACCTCAAAAAATCAAGGAATAAATTGGTGAGGAAAAAAGTGGAGACATCTACTGTTTTAATTACTGGTGAACTTACTGTGAAATTAATAACTAAAGAAAAAATATTGAGGTAGAATCTTTCATACTTGTTTTGTGGACTTTAAAGCAATCTCTTCTGACATTTATGTCTTTTAGTCAATGAACTTATTCTTAAACAGAAGCAAAGATCTGAGGAGAAAAGACTCAAATTGGACCATTCAGTGAGTAGCACCGTATGTTCCAACTTTTTCTACTTTATATTTATTTAATGGCTTTGTGCAGAATTTGTCATGATGTGGTATAATTTAGCAGGAATTACGCTGTTGAGCTGATGCTTTAACTTGCTTTATGAGGAAATAATAGCAATATCAGTGGCACTAGATCCCTTCAACCTTGTTAGCTCTCGTTCTTCCCGCTGACGTGCAGCGTGCAGCGAAGCTGTGTTAGCATAGCTAAGTGTCATATGATGTATTGAATATAACCAGGGAAACTACCCATAGAAGCACACTTGTTTAAGAGTAGTAATTTTCATTCAGTGTTGGAAATTACAGCTACAATGAGAGCAAGAGGTGATTAGAAGTGCCACGGGCTTGTCTGATGTGCAAGCAGCTGTGTTTTCCAGGTATGATACCAACCACAAGAGGGAGAAGGATGTGGCTGAGCACTCTGTGCTGGCTCTAATCCTAGATAAAACTGCTTCAATATCTTCTGGACTTGCTTCATAGCACAGAATTGGACCATGGTCTGTCTCCCTAGCTTGTGAAAACTCCTGTACAGCAGCAGTGGATGCTCTCATACATAAGATCAAAAAATATATATGACATTAACCAGGAATCCTGCGTATTTGTCTTGCTATGTTTTTCCTTCCTTGGCTTCTGTAATTCATAAATGAGGCTGCAAAGTAATATTAAAAATTATGGAGCCCCTGTTTTTGTCAGTTAATGCTTAAATAGAGGGGGAGTTTTATTAATTTCGGGGCTGTGTTGTGCAGAAACCAATGCTTGCAGCATTTGTATGCTTCAGAAAAGAGCAGGCTTTAAGGATTCATTGGTTCACTCTCAGTAAGTTGTTATATTAAATATGAAATACTTGTATACCATGTTCAATATAAAATATGGATAAACCATATCTGGCTTGAAATGCACACAACTGACCTGAAGATGTGTACAGTAACTTATTGGCAGTTACTTCTGCTCTTACTCATAGTGCTTTTAGAAACTATACACATGGATGGATCTGTGTTAAATAACTCCCAGGAAGTGGAAATCTCCCAAGACTTCATGCCCCAAACAGTCTTGTCTGTCTTTTGGCAGCAAAGAAAAAAATACCAACATCTCTAAAAAGAGAAACACTGCTGTTTTACCAGCTTCTTAATGTGCCTGTTCTCATCTTGTATTACACTCAGTATTAAGGGAAGTCATTCAAGATACGTTGCCATGAACACCTCAAGTCTTGGTCGTAGATTTGTCTCACTAAGAAATCAAGTTAAGGCATCTTTGAAGCTTTCTGAGTCGTTTAGCTGTAGTATATTTGACTACTTACATTAGTGTGTTAGTTGCAAATCATGTTGACTTGCTCAAACTATTTTTTTCATTTGTTCCAGATCAAAATCGGGTCTTTTGCCTCTTGTTGTTTCCCCAGGTTCTGTTGAGAGTTATATAAAAAGTTGTGTGTTCTATGTGGATGTTATGTGTTTATTTTTCTTAATCTAGTGAATACACATGGGCTACAACCTCTGAGAAAAATATCTGATTTAGACTGGATGTCCTTTCTAGTTCTTGCAGTTTTAAATAGTTTGATTTAGTGTCATAGCTTTTATAGGGCAGGATTTTATAATCCAGCTTTGTTTCTTAGAAGGCCTAAAGACCTTTCAGCTGCTCCTCTTGGTTCCTAAAGGCTTTCTGATTAAGGCTGTATTAGCATTAGCCTATATTTTAGCACAGGAAAACCTAAATAATATGTTTTTCACTGACAAGAGTGAATAGGCTACAGGGTAGTATGCTGGCTTTCTGAGGGGTCCTTCTCAGCTCTAACAGGGTGAATGAGAACATCACCCTCACAAGCTTCTTCCTTTCTCTTACAGTTCCCATGAGAATACTCCTAAGAGTAGCGTGGGAGGTGAGAATAGAAAAAAAAAATAAGCTGATACTACCTTATTCCATCTGAATTTAGCATGAGGGCTTTGCCTATTACTTAGTTTTTTAAAAAAAAAAGAAGCTATTGCCACTTACCAGTATTTCAGATAGATGTAATCCAGCTAAGCTTGGATAAACACGGTGGGGTGTTTTTTTCTTCCCCTAGAAACATGTTTTCAGAAACTGGGGCACAAATCAGATGAAATTGTGGCTGTAAATAATCTCTTCCTCACAGCAGCAGCTATGCTCTCATAAAGCACAAATATCTTCCAAATAAGATAAGTGGTTACACAGTAGAATGGAAGAGCTATATCCTGTGTATGTGGGAGAATTGGGAATTCTGATCCCTGAAAATGGTTTTGAAACTTTTACAAAGGCATGAAATACTGTGGTGTTGCTTTCAATATCTGTTGCTGGATGTTGCCCTGGATGGCTTGAACTCACTGTCTCTCCAATGTCTCTTCCTCTCTTTCTAGAATGGCCATAGGTGGCAGATAATTCAAGATTTGTTGGGGACTGACCAAGACAATCTTGACTTGGCCAATGTCAACCTGATGCTGGAGTTGCTGGTGCAAAAGAAGAAGCAGTTGGAAGCAGTAAGAAGTTTCTTTTGTCTTATTTAAAGGAACACTGTTGTCTAGTTAGCAGGTTTTTCCTTCCATGCTTTCATCTTCATGAAATAAGATTCTATTGCTGAATTAACCGCTCAGGACTTTCTCTTGTGTTCTGGTGTTGAAATGTTGGCCATCTCCCTGACCTTTGCAGCAAACTAACATTTCCAGTGTGACACCCATAACACGCTTAGAGTGTTGCTGCTGGCAGGGTTGTATAAACAAGCAGGGGAAATAGAAAAGGGTAAGAGAAAAGTGACTGGGAGAACAGAAATGCATGTGAAGATGTTTGCCAATTGACTTGCACAAGTAAATACCAGAGCTTTCTTGGTCATAAGCATGAAGAAGTCCAAAATATTGGTGAAGGAATAAACTCAAAACACGCAATAAAGATCACACCTTTTAGTGGAACAGATAGAACCTGAACGACTACCATCCCTGAAGACTTTTTTAGCATCTAATGCTGAAAGAAAAGTTTAGGTGTTTTTTGTTCATGAGGCTGGTTTGAAGGCTGATACAATATGAAGCAACCTGTTCCTGTGATTTAGCTGAAACATAGTTCATTTGGGATAGTCTCATGTATTTGGCCATTCCATGCTGCTGTTCTCGAGTGACCATTTTCCAGTGAAGAGAACCAGACCTTCTAAATTAAACTGGATCACAAAATTTGGCCTAGTGAACTTCGGGTAGTAGGAGGGTGGATTTTTGATAGTGCTTTAAAAGAGGCGAGGAAAACATTTGAGTATTGGGAATGGCTTATCTTACTTACTCTTGTAGAATCAATATTTACACAACTTGTGGTTCTGATGGAAGGAAAGCAACCCAAAAATATGTTTACTGACTGTTGGCAAAACTGCTGTCACCTTATATTGTGGGGACTTGTTTTTTATTGTCTTTCAGTGATGAATATGGTTTCCAAAACTTTTTTTCCTCAAGCCTTTTTGTGTCGTTTGTGACAAATCTGAAACAAAGAAAGCACAGGACTGAGTGTACGGGTGCTTCCAAGCAGGAATATCTTTTAATACTAAGCCTTGAGCAAAAGCACATTTGACACTTAAAGAGCAATTTTTAAAGCATTTTTCCTTTTTGTTTGCCTCACTTTCATCACAGGGGTGGGGAGGAAGAAAATAATCTCAGGGAACTGTTAGTCTTGCATCCTAAACTCTTTACTTGTCGTATCCCATCTGCCTTCAGTGGATTCTGTGTGCTCCTATAATTTGATCCTTTTTGTGTTCACAGTCCTTTAATAATAAATATTTCAGTATCTTGTGGAAAATAAGTCTCAGAGTGCTGGGATAGGATTAAAAGCTATATTCCAGTATTGGTATAGCCCTCTTTTTCTTTCTTTCTGTGCTTCTGTTATTTTGCCCTGTCAAGTTTTTGGGTGAAAATATTAAGCTGATGGTTGAGGTAAATGACCTGTTATGGAAAGATTAGAAAGGGATGTTTTAGTTTAGTCCATGACTTAATTGTTTTCTTCCAGTCTGGAGAAATCTTCAGCAGTGATCTCTTTACATAAACACATGTTAATCTGGGGAGGGGAGTGGGGTGGGCTGTGATTTTTTTGTAACAGAAAGACTTCATGCTGTAGTATGTTAATCATGAAGTGGATGTTCATGATCTTCTAGGGTAGAAGATGAGTCTGTGAGAAACCCGTATTCCAAAACCAATTTCATATGCAGTAGCCAAAAAATAACTTCAATTCACTAGTAAGTCTTGAGTCAGTAATGCACAGACAAGAGCTGGTACGAGGATTTTGACCTTCATGTGAAAACTAGAGCCAAACAAAACCTTAAAACCTGTGAGGTGAAGTAAAACTACCATTCTTTAAACTGTCTTAAGCTGTTTTCTCTTCCTCACCTCTAAATGAAAGCTGTTTCTGTGCTAAGTGTGGATTTCTGTGCATACAGTGAATGTTTGTTTCTCTTATTGTGTATAGAAGAGTTAACTTCCATATTTACTGTATTCCAGGAGTCCCATGCTGCCCAGTTGCAGATCCTGATGGAATTTCTCAAAGTTGCTAGGAGAAACAAACGAGAGGTAACTTGCTTTGTGTTTCAGTGGGTGATGTGTCTGCTATTTTCTAGCAGTTCATTTCTATTTAAGTGATGTGTTAGCCTGGCATTATCTCTGCAAAGAAAAAGGCATGTTTGGGGAAATCTCAGGCAGAGGACACATGGGTTTTAAGGAAAATGGATCTCTTTTCTTGTGGCAACTTCAATTTTTAATCCCTTGCCTTTGTCTCTCACTGGTGAAGCATGTGGGAAGACAGATTTCTTATTGTAAATTTACATCAAATTCTTGAAACAAGTTTTTTTTTCCTTGTGACGGGAAAAATGAAAGATGAGGAAGGAGTGAAATGATTGTCACACTCAGATTTATTTCTTTTTAGTGTATCAAGTGCCATGACAAATGCTGTGTCATGACAATGAATATTCTCTGCTCTTTCCTTACTTGTCTCAATATGAGTGTCACAAGGAATACGAGAGGGTTCCATAATCACATACACAGTCTTTCATGGTTTGGGACTTATCGTTTAGAATGTCATGCAATGCATAAACCCTCATACCAGAAATATCCTGGAAACCTAGAAAAATGATTGTGAAAAGAGCAGGAGGACACACTTTCTTGGAGGTCATGGTTTCTGATAAAATGTGTGAAGAACATCAGACCCAACAGTGTGACTGAAAGGTCAAACTTCAACCACATGAAGGTGCTGGGTCTAAGAAGCCTTGTCTAGAATGGACTGAGGGTCTGGTTGGGGAATCATCCCAATCTGTTAGCTTTCATTTTTTTCAGTGCTGGTAGAAGTTACTTTATGGTGGCTTAGTTTACAAATACCTCTCAGATCTTCAGTGTATCTGCTTTCTTTTTCTTGTATTCTTAATATTTAGTATTATGGAGAGAATTTCAGAAACATGACCCATCTTCACTAATGCAGGCTCTGGCTGTTGTCCATTGGTGCTCATTAAATAACTTCCATCAGGATTCATTGCCATTTGAGAGACCATAAAGATGTTGGAGAAGCTTCCTGGTAATGCTGCCTTTGTCTAGGAGGTGAAGTGTGAAGTAGGTGCTTCAGGGGATTCATACACAGCTTAGAGTGCTTTCCCTTGAAGTAATTCTGCAGTGATTGCCCATAAAGTCAGTGATGACTTTGTATTCTCCTTCCCCAGGTGAGACTGTGATGACTCTCACAGAAGGAAGGGCTGTTCATACCTACTCTAGTTTGCATGAACTGAGTGGAAATGATGAAGGGAAATTGCATAGCTTCTGTTTTTTAACATACAATAGCGCAGTGTTCCACCACGAAGAGTTTCAGCACCTGGGAAACCTTTTCCATCTTACCTACATGTACTCTTGGCTTTACTAATAATGAACAAGGACAGCATCTCTTTAAAGGCTAAAGAAACTTAATTTTGGCTGCAGGTCCTCCAAATACAGCCTTGAGAACATCCTGAAGCCTGTGGGGACACAAATTTTTTTCAGATCCTCATTCTCCCTTCTTTTGTGTTCCCCCTGCTGCCAAGACTTTATTTGATGTTATTTCTTAGCTTGCTTTCTATTCCAATGTGAAATGCAGACTGTCATATCTCAGACTTGTGTGGGGCCCTGTCAGTTCTGTCCTTGCCATAGTGGTTAGTGTCTTGGCCTTGTCACTTATTTTTGAGGGAGAGGAGGACTTGTCAGACTTGCTGCTATGTCTTTGGTAAGCAAGTTAAATCATCGCAGTACATGACACCAGTTGATGTGTCATGTCTAGTTAAATCCCAGCTACAGTCCCTCTCTGTAGCTGGTAGAGTTTGTGACAAGTACTTCTTTCTGGAGGCTTTTTTTAATATTGATAATAGAGGAGCTACTACTTGGGAAAGGACATGGGATATGCCAGTGGTGCAGATGTATCCACAAAATCACAAGGATTGGAAAGGGCCTCTGGGGATTGTCTTGTCCAACCTCCCTGCTCCGGTAGGGTGACCCAGAGCAGGTTCCCCAGGATTGCATCCAGGTGGCTTTGGAATCTCTCCAGAGAAGGAGACTCCACAGCCTCTCTAGGCAGCCTGGGCCAGGCTCTGACACCCTCACACCAAAGAAGTTTCTCCTTGTGTTCAGATGGAACATTCTGGGTTCCAGTTTGTGCCCATTGCCACTTGTCAGTGGTGCCCAGTGACAGGACAAGAGTCTGGCCTCATCCTCTTGACCCCTGCACTTTAGATATTGATGAGCATTGATCAGATTCCTTCTTAGCCTTTTCTTCTCTAGCTAAACAGGCTCTAGGTTACTCAGCCTTTCCTCAGTGCAGAGATGCTCCAGTTCCCTCAGCATCTTTGTAGCCTCCACTGGACTCTCTCCAGTAGTTCCCTGTCTCTCGTGTACTGGGAAGCCCAGAACTGGACAGAATATTTCAGAGAGGGCCTCACTAGGGCAGAGAAAAAGGGCAGGAGAAGCTCCCTCAACCGGGTGGCCACACTCTTCCTAAGGCACTCCATTGGTCTTAAGGATACCATTGGTCTTCTTGTCCATGAGGGCCCATTACTGGCTCATGGTGAGCTTGTTGTCCACCAGGACTCCCAGGTCCTTCTCCACAGAGCTGCTTTCCAGCAGGTCAACCCCTCCCCTGTACTGGTGCAGGGGGTTATTATTCCCCAGGTGCAGGACCCTATACTTGGCCCTGTTGAATTCTGTGATGTTCCCCTCTGCCCAAGTCTTCAGCCTGTGGAGGTCTTGCTGGATGCAGCACAGTCTTCTGGTGTGTCAGCCATTCCTCCCTGTTTTGTACCATCAGCAAACTTGCTGAGGGTGCGTCCAGCCTGCAGAAAGCCCAAAGAACTAGTTTGGAAGCTGAGAAGGGGAGGATTAAGTGGCCATACTAACAATGCAGTAAAGCAGAGGAAGGTTATTGGAGCTTTAAAGTTTCCTGTGGTCTCTTCTGCTGCTGTGAGAGGAGACTGTTAAAGAAATAAGGATGGAACTGATGGAATGTGTGTGGACCTTGGAGCACTTGCACGATGGATTGCCCATAGCTATGAGTTATGAGAAGGCTTTATTATGGGGAAAAATGCTGCCTTTCCCTTTACCTAATTCAAATCAATTCTGTTAAAGATGCCTGCAGGGTAATTGCAATTTTACTCAGTAAGCCAGAGCTGTAATGTTAAGTTCTTAATATATAGAAAAGCTTCTTTGGTGTATGACAAGAAGTGCTTGTTTCAAATTTTTTGGCTTAAATGTTTAAAGGAGTGTTGTATTGCCTGGTAACTTTGTTTCCTAATATGCCTCTTGGAATATTATTGATTGCATGATTTTATTAAGAGGTTTTATTTCTTAAATGCTGCAAGCTCTTACATAGAGATCAGGTGCCTTCGAAGGCAATATCTGTATTAACTAATAGTGTACCTGTAGACTATTTCATAACATGTTCAGAGCATACAGATAACTGCCTGTAACTCTTTTTGCTTACTTCACTCCTAAGTTTTGTGGTTTGTTGTTTTGGGTTTTTTTTCCCTACTGCCTTCATGAAATGATGACTTCTGAGCTTATTGGAAAGGGGTTTATATCCAGAAGAAATCTCTGTCTTTACGGACTCGTACTTAAGAATTCAGAACGTTGCTGTAGTCGAGTATTTTGACAAATGCCTCTTTCTTGTGCTTTCATAATTTCTCTAGAAGATAAATGTGAGGTTCAGCACTGGCAGAAGTTTCTATTAGAAATCCTGTTTTGATGTGTTCATAAGTCTCCAAAACATTGATCTTTTCAAGCTGATATTTACTGCATATTTTTCCCCACAAGTATTTGCAAGTCCTCTTTCTTTCAACTTTATATGTTGTGGGTTTGGTATTTTTGTTTTTGGTGGGGGTTTTTTATCTTTTTTTGGGCCTATGGCAGTGTGGCAAAAAACTCAAATCCTTGGCAACATTAATAAAAAAAAATAATTCTTTCCTTGATGAAGATCAAGAGCAAATGGCTAAAACTTGAAAATACTTTTTTCAACACAGTAGTGGATAGTTTTGAGGGGGAGAAATGTATCAATCACCCACAGTAGCTGGTCATCTCTAAGCATGGCTCTGTGCCTTTCCAAATGTGTGTACAGGTAATTGAATGCATTTTTTACTTTTTTTCATCCAACAGTCTTGAAATCAAGGATCCAAGGAGTTTGGAAGGTCAAATTTAATAGTGAAATACTTGACTTTTCTTTTTTATTCCTGTTTTCAGGGGAAACCAAATTCAATAACCTGTGACTTGTAAAAACCCATATTTTCATGACAGGGTTTTAATGTTGTTAGCTGTGTTGCATAAATATTATTGCCAGTTTAACTTTGTTTACTTTTAAACCATCAAATTCTTTTGTCTTGAACACTTTGAGAGAGCTGATAAGATTAGTTAGCACCAAAAATTTCTCCCCAGTTTTGTACTGATCGCTTTAAAAAGAGCCCTTGCTAATTGTTTTGTCAGGATTTGAATGGTACTAAATGAAGTTGGACACCACCATATACATCCTATATAGAATTTGTCCCAAAACATGGATAGCTGATGAACAGTGTTTGCTGGGAGTTCCTTACTGGAGGAGAATACTGAACTTAGTTATTAGTATCACAAATTAACTTCTGCAGCATACAGGTTGCATTCCTTAGATGCATCACGTTTCTCTTGGCAGCTGTCACTTGATCTCTTCTTTTTCTGGTTTTGTTGTGGGGTTTTTTTTTGTTTGTTTTTCTAATATGGTCACATTAAGTCTCTTCTATCTAACAAACAAGACCCTCTTCCTTGCTAATGCATCGGGGCTCTTTTTAGCTGGTAAACATTCTGGGACAGAGCAGTAATCCTGACATGTCTCTGGCTGTGGCACTGAGTGCCTGCTCAGCATTTCAGAGTCGTTGTCATTCTTTTCAGCCTTAAATGCATGTATCTATCCAGCTGCCTTCACTTACTCCGTATTGTGAGCATGGTAAAGACTAAAAATAAGTGGAGTTATTAGTTATTGTGGGATAATTGCAGGGAATTATAAGCATGAATTCTCCAGGGATGTCATTACCTTGTGTTAATCACTTCATCTGTCAGGTCTTACTGTTCTGTGCATACACACATGGATGAACTAATGAGCAAGCAAGAGGAGGTGACAGAACTAGAAATCAGTCATGCTCTTCTGTTGTCATATAGTCTTGATTACATTCCAGGACTCCTGAGGTGAATTTATAGCTATAGTAATCTCTTTTCTCCCCACTGCACTTAAATAACTGGTATTTTAAATCTATTTGCATTTCTGAGCTACTCAGTGAGATGTGAGCTCTGACTGCAGTGATACAAAGCCAAGGTTACAGCTGGTGTGTGAGCAGCAAGCTAGAGATTATCCTATAAACATAAGTGTCTAACAACTGACTCTCCTTCTGGAGAAGTCTTTCCAAAGTAAAAGGAGCAACCTAGTACTAGGAGCTAAGTGGAATGTACAGTGATGCACAGAAACTCTAAGACAGTCAATCTAAATGTTTAGACAGCTTTGTTCCCTGCCCCAGATGCTTTCTCTTGTGACACTTTTCTATCACCCTTCAAAGCATTACTCCTGCAACCCAAACTGGATGATTTAAAGGAGGGGGGGGAAGCAAAATTCCAGGTATGAAATCTATTTTTCATCAGGCAGGCATCTCTGTCCTCCTACCCTTAGGAATTCTGTGTGTTAAACAACTCAACCAGGAAGTTGGTTTCAGCCCTTTCTGTTAACTGTTCACCAATTAGGAGGAAACAGTTACCATGTAGAAGTATTGATCAGAGAAAAGAAATAATCCCTGCAGATAAATGTGTTGATGGACTACCCATGTGTCTTTCACCAACAAAAGGAACTTGCAGAGGTTCAGGTGTTCTCTTCTTCCTGCCCAATGAAACCTTGCATCTTTTTTTTCGCTTGTGCAAAGGCTTCGTAACAGTGAAGTGTTATTTCACAATAGGTGGGATTTCCAATTAATTTAAAAGGCTAAAAGTCTCTCTAAAATCTGAGGATGACTTCCTTGCCATAGCTGCCCTGTGTGTTATAACAGGCTCTATATCCAAAGCAATATTGGAAGGAAAACCCAGAGACAGACAACTTCCAACTGGTTGCCAGAGAGAAACTGATCTCCCTTGCTGTAGAGTTGTAATTGAGGTATTGAATTATACAGGGAAAAATTCATTTCACTGGGTACTTTTAGGAGAAGTTCAGCTGCTGATACTTAAGTTTACACTGTGGTTTGTTAGAGCAGCAGTTGATGGAAGAACAAGAATTAGGAAGAGGTCATGGTGGATGGATGAAGTTGCGGGATGCAATGAAGGGATTATTTACAGAGACTACCTGATTTATCCTCCTCAGCTTGACAGATGATACTTTTTCCCCTGTCCTGGTTGGTTCGATGGCTATGTGTGTCTGGGTGGAAAAAAAAAAGATGCTCCCTCTGGTAATAGTCTCATCTGTTTGTCTTGATCTACAGTATAATCTATATTGTGACAAATGCAGGAGGGTTTTGGATCGGAGCCTTAAAAGTGTACGATTTAACTTAACGTGACTTGGGAGCTTTCAAAAGTGTGAATCCAGATGCTCTGTTTAATTAGTGTTGGGGATTTCACAGTATTTCTGTAGAAAAATAACCTGCTGTTAAGCTTGTGCTCCTCCTAGAATAACACAGACAGTTGGTCAAGGGTGCATGACTCCTTCCCTCAAGCACTTTGCTAGGTAGGTTGGTTTTTTTTCTAGGCTCTCTGTGGCACTGGGAGGCTCTGCTGAGCTTTTTGCAAATCTTTATAAGAACTGGCACCAGGAGACCCAGTCAGGACCCTTTGTTATCTGTGCTGTACAAACACAAAGGATGAAGTCACTGCCTCCTGAGGGACCCTCAGTCCAGGATAAACAGGAAGCCCACGGATGAAAACTTAGTGCTGTGCCCAGCTATGCTTGTTGGTAGATAGCCAACTGAAATCAAACTGACCGTGACCTGGTGTTTAGCATTGTGTAAGCTGAGATTTATATTTCCACTCAAGACTCTTAATGTGGAATCTGAGTAGCATGGTGGGGTGTGTCCGAGCAACTCTAACCAGGGCATTTTCCTTCATTCAGGTAATTCAGGGCTGAGAGTTATCTTTGAAGAATGCTTTGTAACTGTCTAAGATAGCCTCAGACTCAAACTAGAGGGTTTTGGAGGGGGCTTCCTTATGGGTATGAAAGTGGGTTGGATCTGAAAGCTTACCTAAAAAGAACATGAGAAGCCTTTATTTCTGACTGTGGTAGCTTCTTGATTTGAAGGTCTGAAATCCCTTTTCCAGAGACGATAAACAGGCTATTTTGAGGTCATTGCTTTGTGTGTGTATAACGTGGAGTTTTATACACCTGCTTATTGTCATTCACTCAGTGGAGTTGAAATGATGAGGTTTGACTGCTGAATTGAAGCCTTCTCCTTGCCCAGGTTGGCCTTTTCAGTTCTGGGAAAGCATCTGTGTCTCAGAAGAGAATTTATAGTATGTGCTCCTATTTTAGCATACTTTTCGGTGTCATTCTAAGTGTTTTTTGCTGACTTAATCTGAAGTTTGACAGGCATGATTCTGCCTATCACTGGGACAGGACTTGGCTTGTTTTCTGTGCCCAGCATAGTGAAAATCAAATTAAGGATCTGTAAATCTGGGTCTACTGCAAGGACTTTAATTCATTTTGCTGTCCTTAAATGTCCCTCAATAGCTGGCAATTATAAATCAGCAGTCTCATTTTTCAAAGTTTAATTGGAATGAATGTGGTTTGATTTAAGGTCTTTGATAGATTAAAGCTAAGCCATGAAACACTTGAGACAACCTACCAAAAAAAACACCCCAAACCCCAAAACCTCTCAACGTGGGCATTAGTAACTCATTTGATGCTGACATTGTGAGAAAACTCATCCTAAAATAAACATGAAACTCGCTTTGCCTTGTTTTCAAACAAGGTAAAAAAACCAGGTAAGTCTGTGGTAGGTTCCAGTTGCTGTAATGTAACTAGAAGGAAGATTTGGTTAATGAAGTCCCACCTTTTGTACCTCTGGCTCTGTGCAATAGTTAAGACAAGCTGGCCAATAAAAGGTCTCTGCTCTTGTTCCTGTAAAAACATCTCCTGTTTTATGATGGCAACCACCATCAATTATTTGTCCGTTGTCCAGTTTGGCTGTGAGCCGGTACATTGTGGGATAACTGGTTTCCTTGCTGTCGTTTTGGAACTTCTGTGTGCTTTTGTAACTTTTTTTTAAGTGGGCTTTATGAAAGTGAGGGGACTGATGGCATTTGTCTGCTCGAGCTGAGTGCCGGCAGGACCCACGCTGTGCAAGCGTTGCTTAACTCTGCCGCTCATCTCGTAGCTGCAGCACCACCTGCTATTCTTGCTGTAGGTTTTGCAAGTGAAAATGGAATTATCTGTTATGGTGTAGTGGTTTGGAAATTACCTGTGGCAGTCGAGTTTTAAACCGTTAAACCTGTGCTGTCTGTGACTCTAAATATAAACTGAAACCTTCAGAGGAGCCAGATTAGGATATAAATGCAATGTCATCTCATTTTAAGGAAGAAGCAGCCACTCTAGAAATAGGTGTGGACCCAGCAGTCCTTTCTTCTCCTGTTGGCAAGGTTTACACTTTGTCTGGACACGAGACAAATGATAGGTGCTCTCTATTAACCCCTCTCTCCCTTCCCATACGGGAAGAGAAAGCAAATAAGGGAGAAACTCCTTGATTAGGAAAGCAAACTACAACAGCTTTAATGAAAAGAGTGATAATAAAAAGAAATACACACAAAGCCAATATCAAACTCAACCCTTCTGATGACAACTGTCACTGTCACCACTGTGGGCAGCCACTGGAGAAATCCCAGCCTGGACTCAGCAGCAGATGAGAGCTGGATTCAGGAGCTGGATTCTGGAATTGGATTCAGGGACACACAGCTTGAAGGCAGAATGGACAGAGTCCTCCTTGGTTCCTGGCCGCTGAAGAAGAGCTTGACCCTCAGCATTATACCTTGTATGCCATTTGTGGGATGGAATCCCTTGCTGGTCAGTTTGGCATCACCTGCCCTGGCTGCTCTTCCTCACCTGCCACCTCTTATTTACTGCATCCCAATGTGGTGCACGAGATTGAGCAGCCTCCTTGGACTACACAGGGGCAACATAGAAGCAAGAGCCTTTCTGCACACACCAGTCCCTGACAGTGACTGAATGCCAAGCGTTAGCCCTGCTAGAAGCAGAAACTCTTCAGAAAGTGCAGTTACTTAGTCTGATCTGAACTGACTTAGTTCTGTTCTAACTCAAACCAGGACACCTATATTCAGGGACATAAGCTTTTTAATGTTGCAAAGGTAAACTAACAGTGAATCATCTGCTGCAGAGCATGCAGTTACTTGGAATGCTGATGTGTTTTTTGAATGTGTTTTTGTTTAGGTGAAACTTTCTGCCACTTAAAGGATCAAGCCTAAGCCCTTGAGTGACTAAATCTTTGGGAGTAGCTTTCCAGATTTTCTTGGGAATATGTCATACTAAGAGGAATGTGTCTTGCTTTACTAGTAACTTTGATTTTGTGCGATTTGATAGTCAAAATGGCCAAGATTTCTTTGGCTTTTAGAGAATGTGTTGTGCTTAATAAACTTTCAGTGGACTTGCCAACGTGGTAGCAGCTTCTGGTCACAGGCCACAGTGCTAGTTGCCTGTAGATTTTTACTATGAGGTGGGTTTCCAGTTCTTAATGTATTTGTTAGACTTGTACATGTCAGTGAACCAGACTTGCGTTGGAGCTGAGCTTTGTTTAGGTCCAGACTTGGAGCTTTCACCTAGAGAAGTGTTATGTGTTTTGTGTCTTGCAAGGCTGGGTATAGGTGCTGTGGGTGTTTGGATGGGACTTGTCTGCTGAATGAGGGTGGGAATTGGAACTAGTAAGTAGATGATGGTCTTGCTTAGGGACAAACAATTGTCAAATGTCTGATTTTACAGTTGCTAGAGATGTGTGAAGGCAGGTTGCTGACTGAAAAGCAATTGAAAAACCTGAGAAATATTACCTGTGACACAGAATGGAGAGGGTTGTTGACTGGTGAGAGGGGAATTCCCCTTCTGACCCTTTCAGGGATAACCCTCAAACTGACTGGAGATGATGGTGTAATCCAAGGTAAGTATCACACCTACGAAAGAAATGCCATATGGCACTTGCTTGGTGCCATGAGCAAATCTCTCCATGGCTGTAAGAGGTGATGGCTTTGGTTGGGGTTTTTTTTAACTTTTTTTTTTTGACAAAGCAAAAATTCTACTAGGAAACTTATATTGGCAAATGGGAGGCCACCTGCTCCCAAGGGAAATACTCTGAATACCTTTTAGCAAAACATTTTGTGGTTTATTGAAGGCTGAAACTATCACTGTCTTTCATGGTGGGTTTTTTCCTCTAATTATGTTCAGTGTTTGCAAGCCAGTTATAATACCTTGCAGGAAAAAATGTTAGAAGAGCATAGTAGTATCACTTAGAATGCGGATCTCTTTGTGATTGACAGTGGAGTACCTCATGCTCTTGTTTCACAAGAACAGCTTTGTCTTGAATGTGGTTTGTGTGCACGCTTATGGTAATCTCTGCGTATGAACTTCCTGCCTAGTGACTTTTGAATCGTGTAGCGTGCCAGTTAAAATAGTTCAGGTTCCTGTTTGAAGAGATCGTAATTCATCTTGGTGGTGCACTGCAGATTGATTTAGACCTCTCCCATTCTCTTATCCACAGCAATTGGAGCAGATCCAGAAGGAGCTAAGTGTTCTGGAAGAAGATATTAAACGAGTAGAGGTGAGGTGCCCAGACGTTGTTCTGACACAGGCTATTTTTCATTTTCATCAAGCTGTCTGCTTGCTGTGGGGCTGCTGTGTTATATTTATGGCATTTGAGTCAGTAATGGGAAAATGATGCTCTTTAATTTTTTTCATTGAGTTGATGTGTGCGAGCTGTAGGTTGGTGAGAAGGGGTTTTGTTGAAACCCAACTCGTACATAAATGTGTCTTTCAATTGCTTTGTGATGGTAGTGAGTATTTTAGAGTAATTGCTAGAAGTCAACAGCCAGTATATTGATGATAACTTAGGGTTTTTGCACGTTGCTGTGTCCTGGCTATTTGCACAGGCTGTTTAGCAGCCTGCCACTCTTAAAATGGAGAGGTGGGGGGGGGGGTGCATAAGAGAGGTTGGATACGAGCAGAACCAGTTCCTGCTGCATGTCAAAACAGAAGCAATCTGCTACCTTCTGCTGTAATTCTCTTAGTTCCTTAATGATGGGGATCTCTGAAGCTGATTACGAAGAATTATTCTCCAAGTATTTGTAAACCCATGAGCTCAATCACCTCTTTTGAGGTCCCTTCCAATCCCTAACATTCTGTGATTCTGTGAATCCTTCTCTTTACTGAGTCCTTAAGTTCTGCCTTGGTCCTTTAATCATGGTAATATTTTGATCTTGGAGTAGGAAACTGGTATTTCAGGTATGCATCAGACTGCCACTTCTCAAAATATCATTCCCTTGAAGCTTCCCAGGAATCAGTTTGCAGGTCTGCTTCTCTTGCTTGTCTTGAGCAGTTAGCATGAGCTCCCAACCACCACCCAAAAGCCTTTTAGATTTCTTCACTTCCAATTTACCCACATGCTGATGAATTATCAAAGTACAAATAGAACTGACAACTGCAGGAACTTCCCTTCACCTAATGGCTATGGAAATGGTAAGTTGGCAGATAACAGCATTTTTTCAGACCTATTTCCCTAAATGTTTCTCAGCTCTGGGGCAATAAATATACCTTAGCACATTTTTTTTTGAGACTGGTAAAACAGGCCTGCAGGTCTAGAAGTTATTCCCAAAGCTGCAGGATCCCTTGAAGAATATCTGGCTGCCTGCTTTTCTGCTCTTTAATCGGGCGCTTCAGTGGACTGCAGCCGAGATACGGAGCTGATGTGCAATAGTGACCTTAGTTCTGACCTCCAAAGCCTGGCATCTCTCTTGTCACAAATATCCTGCTTTCTACCCAACAACTAATGGGCACCTAGAGGGAATTTGAAAAGCACTGGTAATGTCCTGGAACACTTTGCCCCCCTAACTAATGAGCTGCAGCATCCTTCATAGCTTCTATTTCTCAAACGGATGAAAGGTACAGCTTCACACTGAGTACACAGCAGTGCTTTAGTCTGGCAGTGAGAAAACCAAGTTTATAGGCAAAGTTTTGTCTCTTATGCACTTGCCCCACAGATCTTCTTTTAAGTCTAGGGCATGATACCACCTTTGCCCTGTTGTCTTGTGTCTGTTCTTGCCATGACCCATATCCAGCATTACTTACCAACTGAGAAGGCTATTCAGTAAGTTTCCATGTATCTCAAAAATGCAGTCAGGGCTTGTTCTGCCATGTTTTAAGGGAGGTACTGGATTAGAGACAATTGGATAGTAACCCAGTCTGTTGATCTGTGGAGTATAAAATGCAGAACTGCCCCTTTTGGGGTAAAAAAAAGCACTGCAGTTATAAGATTTCTGAAATGCAGTTGGGATGATGAAAAAAAATCGAAGAAAATAAATGTTTCTTCAAGTATAATAATTTCTAGGTGAGAGTTGAATAAATGTGTAGGTACAGTTGATTATCTGCTTGCAAATACGACGTTCACAATAATTTTTTTTGTAGGTTAGTGCCTAGGATTCATGTGTTGTCAGCTTTGCTGTAATGTGACTTTGTGTTTCAGGAAATGAGTGGCTTGTACTCCCCAGTCAGCGAGGACAGTACGGTGCCGCAGTTTGAGGCTCCCTCACCATCACACAGGTATGGAGCTTGCAACTCAACTTGGATTTTTGGGCTGTACATACTGCATTGTGCTTGCTAGTCCTCTCCATGCCATGCCCAACCCAGAAGCAGAACTGGTTTAAGTACCCTCTGATGTTTTACTCTTCTGCTGTTGGTTGATATGAACGTGACGTGAACAAAGCAGTGAAGAAAAAACTATCAAGAGTCTGAAGTTGGATGAGAAGTCTACTCTAAACCAGGTGGTGCAGAAAGCTGGTGGTTTTAAATGAGGTGTGGATTAGTGAACTTGAGTCATACACTTTTGCTATGGTATGAAATAGTATTAAATACATGCTACCATTTTGGAATATTACACAGTTTTGCTGGGCATATGAAAGGTCTTGATTTTGCAGGATGGTGTCCCCTGGCCTCCCTGCTCAGAGTGAATGACTAAAAGTATGGGCCTGCAGGATTAAAATTTAAAATATACAGCCCACTGATGGTGTTTATCTGCTGTCTGTTTTGATTTAACTTCATTTCAATGAGGATTTTGTCTGAAATATAGTGTAGTCTGATAAATTTGCAGATGCTTCTTGTGCCCAAGTTGCCTGTACCGGGGTTTGTAGTGCTCTAGGTTGTTTTTATAGCCATGGGGTTTTTTTGGTTGTAAGAAAACTCTTGATTTCACAGGGGCAAGTTAGGTTGTTAGATAATCTATCATCTCTCCTATATCTTAAAAGTAGAGTTCTCTAAACTGTTGACTTCTCTTATAAAATGATACTGGTACTTTTTCTGCAATTAGCAGAAACCTCATAACTCAGAAGAAAGAAAAAATGGATTTCCTCCCCTACAGAAATTTAACTACAGTGGTCTTGTAAGGAGCATAGCAATATTGGCTGGGATTTCTTACCAAAATGCTATTTCTGGACACCAAGACTAGAAGCTCTCTTATTTCTATGAAGCTCTGGCTGGCCCTGAGGAAAAGGACAGGAATATGGCCAAGATGGATGGGAACTGTTTGTTATTCAGCTTTTCACTGCTTGTTTAATTTTTTTTGGGGTGCAGGTGTATTATTTGACATGGGCTATTGCTTTTTTTGCCAAGAGGCAGGTTTGTGAAGCTGCTGAGCTTCTTTTCAGGTTCTTCTAGTTTTCTGTTTATGAGCTATTAAAAAGATTGCTTGTTGTCTGCTTCATGGTACTGCTGCCTGGGGAGAACTTGAGCACTGATTGGGCTGAGTTTGTTGCATGTTGAACACCTTCAGGCTGAGAAACCCTTGGTTTTATTTTTTTAAAGAGAAGATTGTACTTGCAACTAGAAATGTATCTCTTACTTGAGCAAAGCTAACAAACAAGCTCTTGTAGAACTTCTTTATCTGCTGAAAGCTGGAATAACTAAGCCCAAGAGTTTGGGTGGAAGAATTGGGGGGCAAAAAAATGCTATGAGACCTACACCAGTTTCAGTCTACTGAGAGTTTCTTATTCCTTTATGCCTGTTTATTTCATGTCCCAGAGTCAATCATTCTTGGCTCTTGCTTTTGAAGAGATAAGGTAGTGTCCAAAGTATTTCAGTGGCTTTGAATTGATGTACTTCATCTGGGAGATGGTTGTGGGTTAGACCATGGTAGGTGCGGGGACCATGGGCTCTTTCTTGTCTGGTCTCCTTACACTTGCCTGGTTCCATCTTGGCTGTGTCTTGAATTTTTGTTTGTTTTTCTTTTTGGTTTTTTGTGGTTTTTTTCCCTCTCACACATCACGTCAGGGGTGTGATGTAATAGGATATTTAGGAGTTTTCTAGGGTACATGGGGTTGCCTTTTTTTCTTGAAGACTTGAAGACTCCTCTGTTTCTCAATGACTTTCCTGCATTAAGAAGTGGTCTTGGCTGGTCAAAAGGAAAATTAGTACATGAAGGAAGTGTCTGAACAGGCATTGGTTGTTGCCACTTTCTTGTAACTTCTGTCTTCATCCTGTCCTGACAGTTGAGTAATTCAAGTAGTTGAATTAGTTTGAATTACCCCAACTCAGCTTCCAGAAAGGTCTGCTGCTTGAAATTATTTTCCTTTTCAACATTATATGGAGGTTTTGGAGAGTATCTCAACCTTTAACTTGGATTCTTCCTTGGAAACAATTCTGGAGAAAAACTGATAGGAAATCTAAAATATGGTGATAATTCTTTTCCTCAGCTCTAACTGAAATAATTAACCTCCAAAGTGCATTTTAGAGATGCCGTGAATGAAATACAACTATAGTTTGAGATGTTTTCACTTCCATGTTAAACGTTATTAAAACTTGCAGAGACTTTTTAATTTATCAGTGAATTAAAATGGTATATTTAAGCTGGAATATGACTCGTTAACACGCTTAACACCCTGCTAATGAAATACAATTGTAAAAAAAATTTTGCTAATGTGTCTTCTAAATAGTACAAGGTTATCACAGACCCGTGCTGAGATGAAGAAAATCTCTTTAGCTTTTGAAATTTTGAGTTGAAGAAAATAGAGTTCTTCTGGAATATGGTTTTATCTGGTCTCTGGTGACTTGCCCTTATTCATCTACTTCCTCTAAATCACAGGCTTGCTTCATTAACTCTCTGTTTCTTTTCATTGTTTGGAGCTCTCTTTCACCCCGTACTCTTCACATCTTCAGAATGTGAAATTACTGTGCCTCCCCCCATCTGCCTTAAGAAATCCTTGAGCAAAGAAGCAAGTTCAACCAGCGTGTTTGATACGTTCTCGGCTTGGAGAAACACGTGTTTTCTCTTTTTTGCCTTTTTTTTGTCTTGCTGAAATATTAAATTGGGTAATAGCACAGCACTTGTTTACTGCGTTGCAAATTGCTGGGCTTGTAAACGAATAGAGAACAAGAGGCAAAGAGTGAGTGGAAGGAACAAATAGTTCTGCGTAGGGTTTTTGCTCGACAGACTCGCGTGTTGTTTTTTTTTTTTGCTGCTAGTAAATGGTGCAAACAGGAGATAAAAATAAGCAACTTCTCCGTGAGCGCATTATCCAGGCAGCAACAGCCATAACAAACTAGCACTCTATTAGGAGTTGCTGGGGAAAGATTCTGATCTAAAAATGAGTTGCCTGGTAACTCTGATTAAGTTATCAAACTCCTGATCCCTTTTCCCCTCCATTTGTTCTAATTGCCCCCCTCCCACCACCCACCCCCTGTAAGTACATAACAAATGGAATTTATTGTCCCTGTGTTGCTGCCTTGTTGTTGTTCCAGGTTTTCAAAGACGAATTTCCTAACTGAACCTAAGGTTATGGCTTTTAAAAAAAGAATTTGGAGGGAACTTTTTGTATTACTCTGCTTTGCGTCCCGTTTTTAAACAGGGCAGACATCCAGCCATATGCCAGTGAACTCAGCTCCAGGCACCGGCCAGAAATGACTTTGTGTTTGTATTCTGGTTAGGGAGATGACGTCTGCACTCTCGAAGGCTTTACATCACCAGACAACCTGCAGCAAAACGAGACCAGACGCTTTAAGTCGGTGTGTTTGGCTGTTAATTGCCACTGTACCTGTCTCAGAGCAGAGTACTTTTTCATCCTTTTCCAACCGAGTGTCTTATTTGTGCTGTTCCTGGCAGGCTTCTGCTGGACATGTTTCATTATTTCGTGTGGCCACATCCTGATTTAAAGTTCCTTTTCCCTGACCGTGCCTGAAACGGTTCTGCTCGTAGCAAATAATGATTTTATCCCTCAGATTTTCTTGGTTTGCAGCTTCTGTCTTGTCTGTAACAGAAGCCAAATCAATCTCATCTTACGAGTTAACGACTAATGAGACTATAAAGTCATCTCTCATGTTCCGTTTCTACTTCTTTCCACCTCCAGGGGAATTTTTAAAGCATTCAGAGAAATATTTTAACACTAGTTCTTCTGTTTCATCCTTCTAGAATTTACAGGTACCCTGACTGGCATTGCAGCCAAATCACTTGTTTTGTGATCAAGAATGTCAAATGTATGCATCAGTTCTGGCAGCTGTTACATAAACATCAATAGGTACAATTATTTTTTACAAAACTAGGGTCTATAGCCATGTTCTGGCAGCTCTTTAAAGGAACCTTCATCTATCCCAAGCAATGCTTAAATCTAAGGTTACCTTGTAAGTAACACTGAGTGAGAATAACGGACCCAGATAGTTTCTTTTCTGTCCAAGCCAACTGACATAGGAGTGAGTTATAAACATCATCGTAATTTGATTCAAAAAAAATCTTTGCAGTGTGTTTTCCATAGAGAATAAAAAGGTGTTCTTGTGTGCTACCCTTTATTTACCCTAAAAGTATCTTAGATTTGAGTGATAAGGGTGCTTTAATCTGGCTCTGGTGTTTTCCTTCCAAGAGCTAAATATTTTACTCCTATGCAGAAGGACACTGAACCACCTCTCTTCTGCTTAGATCAGTAGATCCTTTGGCAGTTTTGCAAGTTAAATCTCTTGCGTTTGCAGATGCATGCTCTGTTTTGAAAACAGTGATCAGGGACGTTGTGTCATTATGGGTACTAAGCAGCTATATATGGTGTAGCATTGTTGAATAAAAGTAAACCTGGCTGTCAGTATTGTAGCTTATTTCTGTCTTTCATTGCCTGTGTTGTGTATTTTCAGCATGTCTGGGATACTAGGGTCTGTTTTAAGCTGGTTTCCCTACCTTTTTCTTTTCACAGTGCTGTTTCAAATGCCACGGCATTAAATTCTTTTTCTTTTTTTATGAAAGGAACTGAAAACTGATGATAGCATTTTATTTTCAGAATGTCTTATCCTGCATATTTCATAGGAAAGACATGCTTTTGCATTCTAATTAGAAATTATTAGATTGCACTACACGTAATTGTGTGCAACAGCATTCTGCTCTAGGAGATCCCTGTATTAAAAAAATAATAATAATAAAAAGAAATCACTCCCAAACCCCCAGACAAAAAAACCCTGTGTTCCCTGTCTGTAAAGTGAATTTCCAAGGCGAGTATGCTGCAGGATGTAAAGGGGGGGGAATAGCAAACCAGTTTAAAATGATAAAGGATGGTTGTACAGTGATTTAAGCAGACTATTTCTTTTGGTTTTGCAGTAGTATTATTGACTCCACGGAGTATAGCCAGCCTCCAGGCTTCAGTGGCAGTTCTCAGGTAAGATAATGCATGCATCTATGCACAGTGGGGAGGGGAGGGTTGGGCAGAGATTAGGGACAACCCCATCCATCTCCAGGGTGCTGGCCAACTTGACTCTTGCCAGTGCTTTTAACTGGTTAGATGGGCAAACCGGAGCCAAGACAATAGCTGTAGGAATGGTTGTGCATGACTGAGTGTCCATGTTGATGCTGTCTGAGAAATCTGGTGTAATCTATTAAGATACCTGACTTCATTCCCAAGGCTGACTCTTCAGGGAAGAGGGAATTTTTGGTTTTTTCCTCTTTGTCTTCTCCCAAGTGGGCAGCATTTGGGGAGGGAGGTAAATCCATGACCCCTAACGTTGACTCAACCAGCTTTGGATCAAGCTTGAGTCTCCAAACCTCACACTCTAAATGTGCAGCTGGATTGTAGTTTGTCCTTGTTTAGGGCCTTACAAACAGTTATAAATTCACATAGAGGGTAAGAAGTTACATATAGAGTGAAGCAGTTTAACAGGCAGCCTCCAGACTGTGATCCTCAGGGCCTCTGGAATGCTGAACAACACTGCCACAGTCCTGCAGCTCAGAGGGATTTAGCTGGGCTGGGAAGATGACACTGATACCCAGCTCACAGTTCCAAAGAGTTTAAACAGTTCTAATTTAGACAGATGGACTGTTGGTTCCATGCCAGCTTATGCCTTTGGTGGCCCACTCATGGCACATGGAACTGGTAAATTAACAGGTCAAAGTACTTTTGGATCTTACTCGGAGTAGCTGATAGAAGGAAAAACATCTACATTTTGGGCTGACATCTGACATGGGGATTTGTAGCTGTATAACTAATTGGTGATAAAAAAAATCCATCTATTAGTCTGTGGGGAAAATGTTCCTGCCTCTGTGGACCTGGGAGGGACAAAGAACTGTAGCTCTACCTTACTGCAGAGGGCAAGGGAAATGTGGGTGGGGATTTTTACGCTCAGGACTGAGATGGAACAGTGTGTTTGTTCTCCACTGACACGGCTTCTCTCAGTACTTCCCTTTCTATGTCAACAACAAAATTAATAGCGTAGCTGTACTGCTGCTAAGCACACAAAATAAACAGCCTAGACTTTCTAGTCATTTGGTATGACAGCCTTATTTGTGTGAGAATAATCTTTTTTTTTGTCCTCAAATGCAATTTTTTTTCGTCCTCAAGAGTGCAAGATACGTACTCTCTAGTACAAACTTTTGAATTAAACTTTAATATATGTTTGGATGGGGAGTTGAAAGAGATCTCTTGAAGTGAAACACTTTGTTCAAAGGCAGTCTAATTTCAGCAAGAATTTATCATAAAAATAGTTTTAAGCAATTTATCTATTGTGCTTTTTTTTCCCTCCTTCTTTGGCAGTCATGGTAAAAATCATAGATTGGGCACTGCTAGCAGTAGGAAGCTGTGCTAGGGTGGACAGCAAAGCTTGCTTTCTCAATATAACTGCTTTGTGCATTGCTCACAAACATGTTCTTGGGGAAGAATTTATATACCGTAAAGCTACAGGGTAGTTCTCCTCCAGAAGCTGAGCTTCAGAAGTATGGACAAGTCACATAGGTCCTGAGGAATTCTGTAGGTAGCATTTAGTGGCTGTACCTTTCTTTTGGGCTAGAAATAAGGAGCTTGTGTATAGCTATGAAGCTTTTCCACAGTTGATAGAGAACTCTTTAGACTATCTGATGGAGTTCAGACAGTAAAATCACTCTTGATAAGAGTGATCAGAACTAATGGTCTTGAGTAGGACAACCAAAGTAATTGAATGAGAAATTGCTTGGGTAAGATTTCTCTTTTCCCTTCAGTTTTCTTTTTCCCAGCACTGCTTAACAAGTAGACAGGGAGCAGACTTCATAGACACCGAATAAATGTTTTGGTAAAACATGAGCAGTTTAAAACCCTCAGCTGAGGAGGAACTGATGAAGATGAGTTAATGCAGATTGATTCCCAAGCAGAGCTGGGTCACCATGTGGCAGCCCGAGACCTGCTCAGGGGGCAGATCTTCCTCTGGAGACCCAGAAGGTAATTGCACAGCAGGCAAATACTCATCATGATTGATTCCATCTCGATGTGGACTGGGCTCATCTGGCAGATCAGACTCAGGCTTGAGTTGGATCACTCATCATGTTGCAGGCAGCTTGTCTTGGCTGAAGTGATTGCTTTTCGATGCTTGAAGTCATCTTGAGCCTGAATGGCTCCTGATGTGCACAAAATTAATAGGAAGATGTTAACCAAGTGTTAAGCATTTCTTAAAGCAGTAATATCTTAGAAAATTGTGGTTGGAAGGTGCTGATGTGGGAGTACTTTCCAGTGTTCTAGTTGTGTTGAGGTTGGGAGTTGCTTCTGAGATGAAACCTAGGTGCTGTCAACAGGCAAGTGAGAATCGTGATGTCAGTGTATAGCCAGAGGAGCAGTGTCTGGAGGCTTTTTGTTCCTTGGGGTTTGCTTTTTTCTCTAAAATGTGAGATTAGTGCTCATCAGGTATAAGCAGAATCTGAGTGGGCTGTAAACTTAGTTTTGTTCTTGTTGGTTTGCTTGATGGCTGTAATGAGAGCTGTCCATTCTGAGTGGATTGAGGGGGAGTGGGTTGTGGCAGTGCCACTGAGTGGATGTTACAGGCACTGTACTTGGTCAGGGAGCTTGGTGCTTCTCAAACCTTTTAAAATTTTCCCATTAGCTTTGAATATGTGATGAGTGAGACTTGGATATAAACTAAGGCAAGGTGCTCTTCATGCTTCTTGTGTAGCAGAGGAGCTTTGTTCCCTTTCCTTACCAGTGATTAAAACAAGAAGTGGTCCATGTTCTGCTTTGCTTCAGGAGGAGAGCTTACTTCTGTAGCTTCAGCCCTTTCCTTCTACCTCTCACTGCTTGGGTAGGTTGGGAGATGACTTTCATGATGAGTTTCATGGATTCCTTTTCAATTAACCTTTGAACTTTGTAAAGCTGAGCAAATATGGATAGAAGCCAAAAGACACCACAGAGTTACTGAGTTGCTTCAGAAGAAATAATTCAGTAACTAACTCTTTAAATGCTTTTTTAATGAGCTGTCTGACAGGGATCTAGGAAGTGTTTGTTGTACAGTCTGTCTGGTTTGTGAAGCTGGAAGCCCCAGTGTCTTTGGCTTCTGCTGTCTCTCTAAATACAAGATGTGACTGGATTGCTGCTGTCTGTCCTGTGCATGAGGCTGGGCTCGATGTATCTGCAAAGGTTTAGGAAACAAGAACTGTCTAAAAGCAGCTCTTCTTGTTTGTCCAGTTAAAGGGTGCAAACACAGGACCCTAAGAATAACTGCTGACGAAGGCAAGACCTTAATCTAGTGTCACTTTACACTTCTAACCCTTCCCATATAATGTATAAATGGCTTATAATTTGGTAAAATCTACCGAAATGAACCTCGGGCCTGGTTTTTTACCTTTCTGAAGTGTTCTCTCCTCTCCGTTCAGACCAAAAAGCAGCCGTGGTATAACAGCACCCTAGCCTCGCGACGCAAGCGGCTCACGGCTCATTTTGAGGACCTAGAGCAGTGCTATTTTTCCACCAGGATGACACGTGTCTCGGGTGAGTTCTGGCGCGGTGTTCACCTCCTGACATCAGATATTTCATCCAGACCCCAGGAAAAGGCTTGCTTTGGAGAGAGAGCAGCTTTCGCTTCGCCCTTGCGTGGGAACGTTGCTCTACGCGCTTGCGTTGCTTGTTTTACCCTGTGTTGCTTTTCTTGACCCATCTTGGAAGCTGCTCAATTGAGGAAATGTAATCCTGTCGCTTCGGAGGGGCACGTGTGTTGCGTTGTAATCTTGTACTGTGAAGGGCATAACCCCTGAGAAACAAATTCACCCCCAAGATGCAAATGGTTGAGAGCGGTGCTTGGCTTGCCTTTATACTAGATGTGCTATAAACACAGTCGTTAAAAACATTACTGTTGCAATCTTACAAAGGTGTAAACATGAATTGATAAATTGTCCCGCGTTTAGCCCGTGATAGGACACTTGGAGGTTATGCTTTATGTTGTCTAGATTCAGTCTTGGCTAATAAATGGCTTGGAGTATAGAAGCTGAGTGTGCGGCAGCGTTCTGGTCCCATGGGGCACACCTTAGGCTTAAGGCTTGTTTTGTAGCATTAGGAGCTGTTTTCACAATTGCCTGGATTGCCTCATTCATAATTGAGTAACAGCGTGACAGCAGCTAGAGTAATTGTTACCTAGTGGATGGATGGCTCTTAATTACACAACAAGATTCTCTTAAAAAAAACGAATGGGTCAAGTGGATGTGTCTGGAGGGTGAGGAGGGTTCTTCTGCAGTCCCTATGGGGAAGAAGCCAGCTTTGGGAACAAAGTTTCAGGCAATGGGCTCTAGCAGGCAAGGGATTTGCGGCACCAAGCAGCGAGCTGCAGCTTGTAGGAAGAGTGACAGACTGCAGGGAGCAGCCAGCCCTCAGGGAACGGGAGAAACCTCCCAGGGACAAGAGGGAACCAGGCAGAGGCTGCTACGGCAGAACATCTTTACTTCATAAAGTCATAAAATGGTTTGGGTTGGAAGGGACCTTAAAGGTCATTTAGTCCAACCTCCCTGCCATGCTCAGGGACATCTTCCACTGGACCAGGTTGCTCAAAGCCCCATCCTACCTGGCCTTGAACACTTAGAGGGACGGGGGCACCACAGCTTCTGGGCAACCTGTTCCATTGTCTCACCACCCTCATTGTAAAGAATTTCTTCCTAGCATCTAATCCAAATCCACCCTCTTTCAGTTTAAAACTGTTACCCCCTCATTCTATCGCTATGCTCCCCGATGAAGAGTTGCACCCAGCTTTCTCACAGACTCCCTTTTAAGTACTGAATGTCCCCAATAAGACCTTAATTTGCTTTAAGTTTCAAGGCTTCAATGTATTTTAGAGGAGCTCAACTCTTGGCTACATCTACATCTTCCACCCACTTCAGAGCAGTGACTGCCTCGCTTCGCATCGTGCGCGGCAAAATGATTTTTAACAAGGGATGCACCACGTTGAGAGGGGCTGGAAGGGTGGGAGAAGCCAGTCGTGTGGGACCAGACAGCTTCCTGGGAAGTGCAAGTGCTTTGCAGGATACGGTCCTCGACAGATCGTGCCGAGACGCTTTCACGCGGCGCTTTCTCGGTGATGCACAACTGTGTTTGTGTTAAAACAATACTTATTAACCAAGGCTAACAAATGGGGCTTTTCCCAGCATTCCCTTGCCGAAGACATCTTTCTTCATAATTGGGACTATAAATATGAATGCTGTGAAACTGGTTTTTGCATTCATATGTGTCAGCCGCGCTGAGAGCGGAGGATTTGCAAGTGCAGGGGGTTTTTTTCCCCCCTAAATAAGGGATAACCCGCGATACTTGAGTAAGTTTTCTCTTAAGTCATCCCTGCTTTTTGACACATTTTTAAATAGGATTTAATGTGGTTTTAAAGCTTTTGGCAAGAAATGCTTCTGCCTGCACTAGGAGGGAGAGGAGAGTCACCGGGAACCGGCGGCCGCCGCGATCCCCGGCCCGGGCCCTCCGCCCGACGGGCCCAGCCCTCCCCGGAGCACCGGCGGGGTCGCCACCCGCCCGGGCACCCCCGGCCCGTTCCGCCCGCACTCACCGGCCGCTACATCCCGCGCAGGGCGGCGGCGGCGGCGGCAGCGGAAGCGACGCTACGGGAACGGGCCGCTTCCGGTCACGAAGCTCCGCCCGGCGCGGAGACACCGCCCCCTCCCCCCCTCCGGAACGGCGCGGCGGGAGCCGCGCGGATCTCGCTTTCTGATTGGTCTCGGCCGCTGTCTGTCTACCGCTCTCCCCGCCCCACCGGCTGCCGGCCGCTGTGATTGGGCGAGTCACCCCCCCAGCTGACGCGCCGGCGGGAGACGCTCTAGCCCGGCCGCTCCTCTCTGTGGCCGAGCGCTCGGCTGCCCCCTAGCGGAGGGGCGGGGCGCGCCGCCGGGAGCGCCACCTCCGCCAGTCCCGTGATGGCGGCGGCCGGGCCGGGGCGGAGCGGAGCGGGCGGAGAGAGCCCGGGGAGGGTTCCGCCGGCCCCGGCCGGACCGGGGCGGGAAGGGAAGGAAACCCCAAGGGCTGGGCCTGCACCACCCCTAGGCCTGCGGTTACAGTGGCGCTGCAGCTCCGCGCTGAGAGGGCCCGGGGGGGCCAGGCCCGGGGGGCCAGGCCCGGTTGTCCGTCCGTCCGTCCCGTCCCCCCCCTTCCCCAGTGGCCGCCGGGCACCGCCTGCCCGCTCGCAGGTCCCCGGGGAAGGCCCTCAAGGGCTTCCCCAGCCGCCGACGGCCCCCGGAGAGCCGATGTCGGCAGCAATAATTGATGGCCGAGGTCGCCCGGGGCCCGGCGGGGCCGGCTCGTCTTTCCCCGCCCGGAGGTTTGGTTACCTCCGCTAACGAGAGCCGGGCCCGGAGACTCCCCGGGGCCCTCCGCCGCCGCCAGGCACAATGGCGGATCCTGTTGCCCATCAATCATTCATGGCCCGGCCGCTGGAAGGGATTTCTCGGGGGCTGCTCAACTGGGAAGGGTGGTGGTGGTGGTGGGAGGGTGGTGGTGGTGGTGGGGTGGTGGATTTTCCAGCCTTCCCGGTGTTCAAGAGGCGCTGCCGGGGCTGGGGCGGGTTGGTGGCACTTGGGTCCCCGCTGTCCCCGCAGGGTCCCTGGACGTGGTGCGGGAGGCGCTGGGGGT
>WTSP01006857.1:122798-154808 GCA_025331215.1 Actenoides lindsayi | reverse complement strand
CTTTCCTTTCCTTTCCTTTCCTTTCCTTTCCTTTCCTTTCCTTTCCTTTCCTTTCCTTTCCTTTCTTTTCCTTTCCTAGATAGTAGACAGTTCTCAATTTAATATATCTCAAAAAGCCTCTTTGTGCTTTGTCAGCATTTTCAATCTTTTACATTGTTTTTTCCTTTTTTTTTCTTTTTTAATTGTTGCTTGTATTTGAAGAAAGTTCCCTTTTGAAGTTTAGCTCATCTGAAATGGAATTCCAGGTCACTTTTTCTTCCTGGCTTGATTTTGAATTTCAGTGCATTCAACTGCTACATCCTCTTCACCACTAACCTCTCCACTTTCCACACAGGCTGTAAATTACTTGTCTCTCTCTGTCATTTGCAAGATACATTCTTAGCATTTGTCTCCTTTAACCCCTAATTATCTAGCCACCTTTTCCTTTAGATAGTGGAGCACCTATGGACCTAATTGAACTTGGAGCAATTGCTTTGAACTTCATGGCATCAATTTCAGACATGAAGAAGAGCTTTCAGATGAAATCTTGTCAATAGCCTCCCCTCCCCAGCTTTATAAGATGGACTAATAAAACACAGGGCCTCTGTCCACAAACCTTGACTTACACTGTCATTAGATGAACAGGCACCGTGGAAAGCAACTGTCACTCTTATCTCAAAGGTAAGAAGGGACTCAGGGAACTACATGCTGTGTCTGACAACATTTCCCTTCACTGGGCTTGATCTTGACCCCCACCTTGGGGTTGATGTCCTGTCCTGGCCTTGGCCTGGCCCCAGGACAGAATTATAGAGTGGCTGAGGTTGGAAGGCATCTCTGGAAGTCATGTGGTTCAATGTCCTGCTAAAGCTGGGCCACATAGAATCAGTTGCTCAGGTGAGTTTTTAATATCTCCAAGGATCAAGACCCCACAGCTCCCTGGGTAATCTGTGCCATTGCTTAATTACCCTCACAGAGCCTGCAGTTAAGGGGGTGAGAAGGAGACAGCAGCAATCTCAGCAGAGGTAGTAGAAGTGCTGCAAGACCGAGAAAAGACAGACAGGCTTGGTTATAAAAGGTTTAGAACCCACTGTTTTATGCATGAGACAAAGCAAAATACTGGGCTGGCCACCTACCTTTGTTCAATCTACTTTCCATGTACACAAAGCAATTTCAAATCGAGGATTTGCTTTTCATCACTCAGATATTACTTCTGTTCATCCAAGAAGCCCTTCCCCAAATGCTCTATATATCACTGGGGACCTGCTCCACACTCCAAGTGTTTTTTTCATGTAATAAATACTTGACATTTAGAAAAATTGCTTCTAAATTTACACAGTGCAGAGCTCACAGTTTGAAATTACCCTCTAAACATCCTGAAGTGCCAGGCGCATAAATAAATATCTTTGCAAATAAGTTCTCAATTATTAATTTTGCAAGTGTATTTTCACTTCTCAGAGATGGGTGGTTACTACAGCAGGAAAGAAAAAGCTTTGGTTTAAATTAAATAGTAAGAAAGTGCAGGAGAAAGGCTGATAAAATATGTTAAATTCTCTCCTCGTTCTTTTGATTTGTTTTCTATCTTTGCAATTTAAACTTCATAATAATGGTGCTATAAATCTAAACTGTCCAGTTGTGCTTTATGACATGATGAACCAAGAATAGATCAAGAAACAGCAGCAAGAAATAAACTGCTGTTTTTAGGAAGAGGAAAAGTTCCTGTCTGCAGTTTATGCATGGTCCATCATATAGAAGATAACCAGATCTCAAGATGTATCGACCCCCGTAACGCTACTGGGAGAGGACCAAGCATTGCTGTCCCCATTTTGAAGACGGAGTAATAGATGGCTAAGTGTCTGGCCACAGAGAACTCAAGGGACTGCTCTCTACCCTCACTATATGGAGAATAAAAAGAAAAGATCCCTACAAAGGCATCCTTCCCTCTGAACTGCAAAGTCTTGCCTCGTTTCTGGATGAGTAGAAAGGAAAGAGAGAAAAGATTCCTGATGGCCACAGATCAGTTAGCATTCCTTCCCACTATCTTAAAAGACCTGTGGATGGTGCCTGTGCTGCAGAGGCTGGACTGCCAGTGCAGTTAGTGGTGCCACGCAAGGAAACCTTAGTCAGCAAGCGAGGTGGTCCTTTTGTTTACTTCAGCCATCAAAAACCCTAAACCTCTTTCTTGTTCAGGTTGGCTCTGTGTTGTCAGTGGAGTCATGGGTGGGATATCCCACCACGGTGGGTGGGATAACAGGCCTGTTTCCAATAGCCCACTGACTACAGAAGGCAGCCATCTCAGCCCTTGATGGTCAGCCTGGGGCAGGCTGTAGAGACCAGTCTCCTCTTCAGTACGGGCTGAGCCTCAGTGGCAAAGCCACAGGGGACCAGGGGTCCTTGGACATGTGCTCAGAGCCCTTGAGCCAAGGGCCTGCAGATTGGGAACTGCCTGTGTTTGCCTATGAAGTCTAGGAGCCAGTAGCAGTGATGACCATGATGATTACAGACTTCTGTTTTGGTCTGGATGTGCCAGAACATTGTTTCTTGGCCAAGCCCATGCTTTAGTGAAACTGAAGTACTTTGTCACTTTTTCTGTTAAATGACAGATGAAGCCACATGGAACGGACTGAGTGTGCAGTTAGCACACACTAACATCATTAAAATCATACTTTTGCCACTGCTTACCTCTTTCTCTGAGTGTGGACGTTCAGATTGAAGGAATAAGCTGTCCAGTCAAGCTTCACGACATCACCTTTGTCCGTGTTGTATTACACTGAGGACCTGCCATTACTTACCTTCAGTTTTTGGTTCTCTCAGAAAGGTCTAGCCCATGACTCCCAAAGCTCCTCAGACACACAGTTACTTTACGCCTTGCTAATGAATTTACCCAAGTGAAGCAGTGACAATGCCTAAGTGAAAAAAAGGCATTTTGCTAGCACCTGCACTGCTAGGTTGTCAAACTACACTAAAGCTGAAGTACGATCGGATTAAACTACTTCTAATGTATCTATTCAGGGCTGCACAACAGCTCGAGTACACAAATCCCATACTGATTTCAATAGCGAACGTTTGATAGAGAAGAAGAGCTTTTACATTCTGATTAACTTCTTGTGACCGTGAAAATTGTTTTAGAGATCAAAGAAATTAAATCCACTGTGTTGGTTATTCACAAAGGTACAGATTCTTTCAGAGAATCCTTATTAACCTAATCTCATTATCTGCTGACTCTAAGTGATGTTACACAGTCTGATACTTAGCTACCATTCCCCTGGTCACAAAGTGTAATGCCACAGGCACAACCATCAGGCCATAGACAAGCCCATGACTTTGCACGGACAAGATAGCAGCTCAGTCTGGACTTGTACCCATGTTTCACCAGCACTGCAGTCCCTTAGGGTGGAGCATCAAACTACGGACATTATGTCCCACCTAGTGACCCTACTCTCTCTTCATAAACCAGGGAATCTAGAGCACGATTTATCACATCCTAAGATACCTAAAATGATCCAGATTAATTATTCTCCACTTCCCTCCACAGACCATAAAGAGGCTCTACCTTTGAACTACAGTGATGACACCTGCATTCCGCTGCATGGAGACCACCTTTGTGTCAAAATGCATCTACTTCAGCTCACTGAACTCCTGTGCTGGGCCATCTTACCGCTTTCTCTTTTTCTTCTGCCCTGGTGTGAGGTCACTTTTCAGTGATCTTCCATCTCAGCTGATCTATTGCTGTCTGACTTTTGAAATTAATATCCTCAGCAAATCATCCAGCTCCTGCGGAGCACATACAACACAATCAGTATAATTACTTCATGTCATACCTCAGTTGTCACTTCACTTTAATGGACTGCAAGTAAGATGAACTTGAAAAGTGCTCTAAGTTAATGTTCTTAGAGTTTCTATTTTAGACTCTTCTGAAAGATGTTAAATATATTCAGAAAAAGAGATTTCATCCTAGAAATTATTATCTATATTATAGCAGAGCGAATAGGGCCAACAGAGTTCAGAGCTCTATGATTAAGGCACTGTTAAAAAAACATTCAATGTAGACAGGGAAAGGGTAGGACAGGAATGGTGGGACTGAGCTAATAAGTGTAGATGTTTATGATGTAGAAATTTATATATGAAGTAGTCACCCTGACTAAGAAGCAGCATCCTGTGGTTATGGACCATGGAGCTGAGCATACAAAGACACTACCTTGTACTGGAGACTGTGGTTGGTGAGATGAATCTCAGGCTATTTCCTTCTGCCACCTTGCTCAGCTTTATAACAAGCTGAGATGGCCAAGGACACCAGTAGACCTGTGTCACAGCTACTAGATCTGCCTCCTTCCAGCCCATCCAGTGCTTCAACATGTCTGGCTTTTTAAAAGGAAGTTATTATGCACCAACATTTGATGGAGAACTATGTATTCAATGTCAGAGTACTGTTAGCTCCCATTTTAGGTCGCTGCCTCTGCCGCTTAATAATCACACCACCCTCATCCTTCCTTCATAACATTTCTCCATGCTGTATCATGAACGAGCATATCCACAGTATTTTAAATCTCCTCTCTTCTATTGCAGTGCCTGAGAACATCATTGTCTTTTTTGGATCCAGCTTTGAAACCCTTCCTGAAAGCCTAACAACTCTGTATTTTGGAAAAGTAGAACCAATTAATTCACAATCCAGCTAGGGTAAGAGTCCTTTTGCTCCTCTTTTATATCATAATCCACCTTTATTATATCATAATCCAGCTTTGGGACATTTTCCAAGGCAGCATGCCATACAGCTGAACTCATTTGTCTCCTGCAGGTGAATCAGGCCCATCATTCCCACCTTCCTGGCAGGAGTCCCAGGACCCAGCTGCTGATGGGTCTGGGTGGGGGCAGGTAGCAAGCAGCAGGTGGGAGCAGTGCCCATGCTGCTGAAGGGCAGAGGAAGATGGCTGGGGCTGCAGCCCACTCCCAGGGTCCTGCCTTGGCCCACAGCAGGTTTTGCACAATGCATGTTGCTCAAGGCAAAGCATCAGTTTTAGAGGGGCAGTTCAAACTGAGGAACTATTCCTGAGTGTTTTTACTCTGCCAAAACTCCACGTATAACACAAGAGCAATTTTTTTGTCCTCACAAAGGAGACTGAAAGCTAAACAAAAGGAACTAATGCCCCTGCAGGTTTGGAGTTAAACAAGCAGCACTGTGCTTAGAATTCAGCTGGATTATTTTTGTTCTAAAAGTCTCTCAAAATACCTAGCAAAGTAATTTTGAAGATGAAAGTTATTTTACTTCTAGTACTTTTATGTTTTCGCCAGCACATCCAGCATTTCTTCCTTCAATGACAGTGGCAGCGTGTGACCTTCTGGACTAATTCATCTTTGCTTCCCTGTGCAGCAGAAAAGAGACAGCAATTTAAATTCATAGAATCATAGAATCACAGAATGGCTTAGGCTGGAAGGAACCTTAGAGATCATCTAATCTAACCTCCCTGCCATGGGCAGGGACGCCTCTCAACTAGACTAGGTTGCTCAAAGCCTCATCCAACCTGGCCTTGAACACCTCCAGGGAAGGGGCATTCACAGCTGCTCTGGGAAGTCTATTCCAGAGTCTCACCACCCTCGTACTGAAAACCTTTTTCCTAACATTCAATCTAAACCTATTTTCCCTCAGTTTAAAACCATTTTCCCTCATCCTATTGCTGGACACTCTTGTGAAGAGTCCCTCTCCAGCCTTCCTGTAGGATCCCTTCAGGTGTTGGAAGGCAGTCTTCTCCAGGCTGAACAATCCCAGCTCCCTCAGCCTCTCCTTGTAGCAGAGGTGCTCGAGCCCCTGGATCATCTTTGTGGCCTCCTCTGGACTTGTTCCAACAGATCTATGTCCCTCTTATGGTGTGGACACCAGAACTGGATGCAGTATTAGAGGTGGGGTCTTGCAAGAGCAGAGTGAAGGGTGAGAGTCACCTCTCTCGATCTGCTAGCCACATTCTTCTTGATGCACCCTAGGATACGATTGGCCTTCTGAGCCACATGAGCTCACTGCTGGTTCATGTTGAGCTTCTCGTCGGTCAACACCCCCAAGTCCTTCTCTTCAGGGCTACTCTCAGTCAGTCTGTAATTGTGCCTGGGATTGGCCCAGCCCAGATGCAAGACCTTGCACTTTGACTTGTTGAACTTCATACGTTGGCCCTTTTTTTCAAGCCTGGCAAGGTCCCTCTGGATGTCATCCCTTTCCTCAAGTGAGTCCAATGCACCACACAAATGGGTGTCGTCAGCAGACTTGCTGAGGGTGCACTCGATGCCATTGTCCATGTTGCTGACAAAGATGCCGAACAGCACTGGACCCAGAACAGATCCCTGAGGAACTCCACTTGTCACTGGTCTCCACCTGGACATTGAATCATTGATCACAACTCTTTGAGTGTGACCTTCTAGCCAGTTCCTTATCCACTGGGTGGTCCATCCGTTGAGTCCATGTCTCTCAGTCTTGGAGACAAGGATATCATGTGGGACAGTGTCAAATGCTTTGCACAAGTCCGGGTAGATTACATCAGTTGCTCTTTCCATGTCAACCAGAGCTGTAATTTTGTCGTAGAAGGCCACCAGGTTAGTCAGGCATGATTTGCCCTTGTGAAGCCATGTTGGCTGTCACTGTTCACCTCATTATTTTTCATGTGCCTTAGTACAGATACCAGGAGGATCTGCTCCATGATTTTACCTGGCACAGAGGTGATGCTGACTGCTCTGTAGTTCCCTGGGTTTTCTTTGCTTCCCTTTTTAAAAATGGGGGGTTATGTTTTCCCTTTTCTAATCTGTGGGAGCTTCACCAGACTGCCATGACTTCTCAATTATGATGGCTAAGGGCCTAGCAACTTCAACCACCGGTTCCTTCAGGACCCGTGGATGTATCTCATCAGGTTCCATGGACTTGTATGCCTTCAGGTTCTTTAGGTGTTCCCAGACCTGATCCTGGGTGATTCTTCACTCCCAGACCCAGCCAGTGCTGGTTTGGTGAGCACCTCCACCAGGTCTTCTAGTTCAGGGGACTGGATGCCCAGATTACAACTGGTCCTATTACTAAAGACTGAAGCAAAGGCAGCATTAAGCACTTCAGCCTTTTCCTCATCCCTAGGTACCTTGTTTCCTCCAGCATCTAATGGAAGATGGAGGCTTTCCTGGCCCTTTTTTTTTCTTTTACTGCTAATATATTTATAAGAAATATTTCTTGTCTTTTATAGCCAAAGCCAGATTACTTTCTAGTTGGGCTTTGGACTTTCTAATTTTTCTCCCTGCCCAGCTTCACTCCATCTTTGTAGTCATCTTGTATGGCCTGCCCCTTCTTCCAATAAACACTCCCTTTTCCCTGAGTTGCAGCCAAAGCTCCCTGTTCAGCCAGCCCGGTCTTCTTTTCTGCTGGCTTGTCTTACAGCACAGGGGCACAGCCTGCTCCTACACTTTAAGGACTTCCCTCTTGAAGAATGTCCAGCCTTCCTGGACTTCTGTGCCCTTCAGGGTGGCCTCCCAAGGGAACTCAAGAAAAGAAGAAGAAAGCAGGCAAAGATGCCAGGAGGCCAACAGGGATGAACAAGGAACTTCTGGACAAAATCAAACACAAAAGGGGAATCCACAAAGGGTGGTAGCAAGGACAGGTAATCCGGGATGACTGCAAGGAGATTGTTCGTGAAACCAGAAACCAGGTTAGCAAAGCTAAAGCCCTGATGGAGTCAAACCTGGACAGGGACCTTAAAAATAACAGAAAAGGATTCTACAGGTGTGACAGAGAAAAGAAGAAAACGAAGAGGGAATGGGGGACCTCTCCTGAGGGTTGCAGGTGACCTGGTTACTGAGGATATAGAGAAGGCTGAAATACTCCATGACTTTTTTGCTTCAGTCTTCATGGGTGGTGTGGCTCAAGCGGTTACCAGACAAAATTCCTCTCTGGGGAGACTGAAAGGAGGTTGAGCTTTAAATGTAAAGGATATACTACACTAGCATGTTAGGCACATCCAAAGAAACCTTACATACTATAGCAGTTAAAGAAAACAAGCTTTCAGACGCATGCTGAGAAAGCTCCTGTTTATTCCAACACTTTCAAATGAACACTGCAGCTCCAGGAAGAGGAAGGAGTTGCAAGAATACCCACAACACATCTTCTCATGACTGAAAATAGAGAACAGCAGCAATGCAAACGTGTTCCAGAACAAAGATAGTGACAATCCCCTACCCCCAACTGTTCACTCCCCAGTCCAGACTCTAGTACTGGAGAAGTCTATCACCAAATATGCCTGAAACATAAGTTATGTTACAGTAATAAAACTACCATCTTCCCTCCAAGTCTTCTAACAAGGCAGTAGAACAAGCGCACCTACCATCAGCTTTTTATCTACTACTTTACTATTGTACACATCAACTCCATCTACCCTCTGCAAAGGGTATGACAGAACAATACTTCAGGCTCTAAACTCAAGAGAAAATACATTTTCACAATTTCAAGATTCCAAACTGTTGGGAACGTTTATCTACAACCATCAATTAGGAGAGTGATTATTAAATAGGAGGGAAAATGACTACTTAACACAGAGTTGGCCAAGAAATTTGAAAACCCAAGTCTCCAGTAGTCTCTGTAGACAACATGTACTGTAAATCTCTTAATCTAAACTATTCCATGTTTGATGAGATGTTATCATAGATCTGTCTGAGAACAAGTGGCACAGGAAACTGAGATCAAATGCTGAAAATAAAGAAAAAACCAATTAATTTTAATTGTTTGGGCAGACTGCACTGCCACAAATCAAGCTACCTTAGTTACTTTGCAGCAAAAGCTCTTAGTTATATTGTCTTAGGGCTCTTTGTTTCAGTACCTCTTAGTTCCTGAAGCTATACTGTGGGCTTCAGTAATGCGTAACGTAAAGAAATTAGATTTTTTTAACAGCATTTTATTTTATTAAAAGATTGGAAGGGTGGACAGAGACTTTGCTTTTTCAAAATAAAACTCTAGTTGTCAACATTACCGACAGTTTAGACTTTGCTTAAAACTTCTGAACTCCTACCTTTGTAACAGTATGAATGCATAGTTTGTATCCACTGTACTTACGCGTCACTCATCCAAATCTGCAAGGCCCATCTCTACCAGTTTCATATGAACTAGAGTTTTGTCATCTTTGTACAAAGAAATGGTGACCTCTGGCGAAAAAGCCTGAAAACCAGAAGCTCAAGGTTTGACAGTGACAGATTTAAAGCTCAAGCTAACCAATAGCAAAAGTTACCTTACTGGCTCTACTCGCTGCCTAAATGGAACTGTGAGTACACAAAGAGTAGTTCTGCTTTTAAGTAAAAAAACTGCTTTGAAAGTAACAGGAGTGCTCAAAAACTTTTTGTTTGCAGGATGATTTTCTCTCTTCATCAGCATTCCTTCATGGTAAATGGTTCACAATCTTAAATTATGAGGGTTCACAGTAAAACAAAACCTCAGAAATTATACTCAGAGAATTTTAGGCTGAGCAAGAGCTAGCAGGAAAAAAGAACCTGTTTCTTACCAGTATGGAAGCAGAGAGCTGTTTTCCCTCAATGCAATCCATCATAGCCCAGAGTGCTTCCATACTCCATTCCGGGGAATATGGAATTCTTTGCACGTTTTCATCATACAAAGCAGGTTTAAATCCAGCCAACAGAGCCCGGACTGCCTGAGCAGGATATTCTAGGAGATAAGAAGGTATGTGACGCAACCTAAAACAAAAATGAAAAATGTTTACCTCCAACAATCCACCCGTCAAGCTAAACTGTCAGTATGGACACAAGGATAGCTTAATGGTTCATGCAGGAGGTTTACCGGAGTGGAACGTGGGATCAGAGTCCCTGCTCTAACGTCGTACAACACTGGTGTCAGACGACAATCCCTCAGGTAGTGCTAGGCCCTCTGATGGGACTTCAGCACAGGAACTATCAGGAAGGAGGCCAGTATCATACAGACCCTTCAGTCTGCCACTGGCTCCCCACTACAGCGCTTGGGGAGGAGTCACAAAGTCTGAGCACAGGAATGCAAGTGCAGGTCATCACAATGCAGGCTCCAACTCTGGTGCCTCTGGAAAATGACGTAGACCTTTGTGGCCCAAAGTGCTTCATGCCTGGCTGTGCTCTAACACACTAAGGGCAATAAGTACCTCAGTTTTGTTATCAGCTCCCCATTCTTCTATCTTTCTATCCCAGAAGCAAGGGAATGGAACATAGAGGAGCAAGTGCAATCCTGAAATAAAACACATGCTCTTGCCCATGACCCCAGCAGTCCACGACACAGGAAATATGCTCAAATTCCAATTTTGCCTCATCTTCAGCAAGGACCTGTAGATTCCCCAGGGTGCAATAAGCTTAAGACCAAATTAAAGCAATTAAGCGCTGTAGATATATACATACATATATATATATATATATATAAAGTGAACGTGCTTCAAGAGAAAATTCAGACAAGCACAGGGAACCTAAAAATTTAAGAGTTGTTTGAGACATTTAGCTGACATCTGTATGTCAGTACAGGAGTCATTCCTAGAGCAGCTCAGCACCAGGCAGAACAGAGATTTGAATTTGAGTTTTCCACACAAGCAGCGTGGGGTGTGTCCTGCTCAGATGCTCCCTTCTTATCTTATTCCCCAGCTATCTTCTGTGCAGATGGCAGTCGCACAGTATCAGAGGATTTGTTTGTACACCTGGAGGGCTCAGTCCCTACTTCGTGTAAGCTTCTTGCATGCAAAAGCAGATTATAAACCTTAGTTTACTTCACAGGTTAAGTAACATGCAGATGATGGAGAAATCTGGTATTACAGTAATGGGCTACTCAGAACAACCTGACAAAGAGAAGCAGGGGCACAACCCCAGACCCTGAAGACTGAAATTATTCAACCAGCCAACCAACTTTCTCTCCAACTGAAATCTAATGCTAGATTAGAATATTCTAAATATCGATTGTTATATAAAAATGAATAATAATAAATTAAAAAATACATACACTTATTTGTAAGCACATATTTTATAATATAATTGTATGCTTACACACAGACATTTTACATGCGTTTTTTTTCCTTATATATTTACCTGTTTGTCGGGACAACTGAATAACTACCATAGTCAACAAACTGAACCAGGATCTGCACGGGGTCATATTTTTCAATGGAGAGGAGCTTTGCTCTATACCACAAACCATCCTGATATTGCACAAGGCAAGGCATATCTGTGAACAGAAAAAAAACCAACCCACAAAACACTCCAAACCTGACTCGCAGTGCATTATAAACTAACCAAACTTGAAAATCCATTTTGTTTTGTAAGTTTTATCTTCCTTCTCTAATTCATGCTACTACTGTGTTCTGTGCATCCTCCAGTTCTCTCTGCACTCCAATTCACAATCGTTAGTATGCAAGTTACACCAAGTTTCTCTACCTCATGTGGCAATGGTGAAAATTAACAGAAAACTGCTCAGTAAAGACAGTGATCCAAACTGTTTAATGTTTAAACTTTTCAACTTTTGACTCATCTACACATTTAAGTTAGTAAACAGATTGATCTGTAAGAGAATAGAGAATAGCCTGAATGACACAGGGCAGACGCTGCCTAAAACCACAACCAGAATTTTAGTAGTTGATGGAACCAAGTACTGTCGATAGCTGGTTTCTTCACCAAGTTTTAGACCCACATGCTTTCCATCATAATTGAAAAGTCATGGCAGACTGGTGAAGTTCCCACTGACTGGAAAAGGGGAAATACAACCCCTGTTATCAAAAAGGGACGTAAGAAAGACCTGGGTAACTACAGGTCAGTCAGTCTCACCTCTGTGCCTGGCAAGACAATGGAGCCAATCCTCCTGAAGGCTCTGCTAAGGCACATGGAGAATCAGGAAGCAATTGGTGGCAGCCAACTAAGGCTTCACCAAGGGCAAATCGTACCTGACAAATTCTGTGGCCTTTTACAATGGAGTTACAGCATTGGCAGATAAGGGAAGATCAACTGATGTCATCTTCCTGGACTTGTGCAAAGCGTTCGACACTGTCCCGCATGACATCCTGGTCTCTAAATTGGAGGCACGTGGGTTTGACTGATGGACTACTCAGTGGATAAGGAATCGGCTGGGTGGTCACACTCAAAGAGTTGCGGTCAACAGCTTGGTGTCCAAGTAGAGACCACTGATGAGTGGTGTTCCTCAGAGATCAGTGTTGGAATCAGTGATGTTTAATACCTTTAGTCAGTGATACGGACAGTAGGATCGAGTGCACCCTCAGCAAGTTTGTGGACAACACCAAGCTGTGTGGTGCTGTCGACATGCTCGAGGGAAGGGATGACATCCAGAGACAAGCTTGAGACAACCTTGAGAGGTAGGTCCATGTGAACCTCATGAAGTTCAACAAGGCCAAGTGCAAGGCCCTACACATGGGCTGGGGCAATCCCATGCACAGATACAGGCTGGGCGGAGTGTGGATTGAGAGCAGCCCTGAGGAGAAAGACTTGGGGGTGCTGGTTGATGAAAAGCTCAACATGAGCCAACAATGTGTGAGTGCAGTCCAGAAAGCAAATTATATCCTGGGCTGCATCAAAAGAAGAGTGGCCAGCAGGCTGAGAGAGGTGATTCTCCTTTACTCTGCTCTTGTGAGACTCCACCTGGAGTACTACATCCAGCTCTGGAGCCCCCAACAAAAGAAGGACATGGACCTGTTGGAGTGGGTCCAGAGGAGGGCCTGTGAAGATGATCAGGGGGCTGAAACACCTCTCCTGTGAGGACAGGCTGAGAAATTTGGGGTTATTCAGCCTGAAGAAGGCTTGGGGGGAGATCGTATTGCAGCCTTTCAGTATCTGAAGAGGACCTACAAGAAATCTGGGGAGGGACTTTTTACAAGGGCATGTAGTGGTAAGATGAAGAATAGTGGCCTCAAACCGGAAGAGGGTAGATTTGGATTAGAAATTAGGAAGAAGTTCTTCATTCTGAGTGTGGTAAGACAATGGAACACGTTGCACAGGGAAGCTGTGCATGCTCAGTCGCTGGATGTGTTCAAATCCAGGATGGATGGGGCCTTGAGCAACATGGTCTAGTGGGAGGTGTCCCTGCCCATGCCACAGGGGTGGGAACTAGATGATCTTTAAGGTCCCTTCCAATCCAAACCATTCTATAATTCTGTGATTACTGCCATATACAATCTAAACTCAATTCATCAACTTTTACAGGCGTCAGAAATGCAAATTCTTTCCATTATTTTCCAGTGTAGAATGACACAAGTTTCAGTTTTGTGAAGAGTAAAACCACATGATTAGCGTATATCATATTATTATAGCGTAGTGTAGCGTTACTCCTCACTTTCCAAAAGTTTTATTTACAGATACATAGCAATATAATTATTCCTATTCTTCAAAAGACTTTCAGGCTTTTCGTACATCACCATGAAACAATGGTGAACATAAACATTGTAATGTACCTGTTTGGAAGCGTGTTAGAAAAGGAACTTCGTCCACGTTTTCATTGCACCACCTGAGGGCTTCCTCAAGGCTGTCCAATGCTGAATCACAGCTGACATCTCCCTCTGCAGCAGACTGCTTCACAAGGCTTGTACAAGGATCAAGGCAAATATATACCTACTCAAAGAAAAGGCTCTCAGATTAGGACTTTTGCAGATGACTTAGAACCTTCAAATTCCATCAGTGACCAAGGATTAACACAAGACTACTTGTTCCCATCTGCAGAAGGTTCAGCACATCCTTGCTCTTCTTTCTTCTTCTCTCAATTTATGAATAAACTCGTATTTACATAAAATCTTTTTCCAAAAGCAAAAGAGTCATAACTTATTAACAGCACATTTCAATGTTAAAAACAAAGAATGAAAAGAATACAACCCTGTGAGAATCTGCACTGGTGTCTTATTAGGATTCCTCCCTCCTCCTACTTGGTAAATGATCTCACTTCACAGTATCAAACCAAAGATTAATCTTAAAGTTAACAAAAGAACTTTTGAAATGGTGTTTTGTTTGCTATGCAAAGACATCCCATTCACTGAATTTGTCACTGGGTCCTCAGTACATCAAGGAAACAGAAGTTTAAACAACATGCATAGGCAAATTAAAATCTACATAACAGCTTCTAACTGAAATGGAGATTTTTTTTTTTTGAAAAAAAACCCCAAACCAACACAACCAACACAGCAATTTCAAAACGTTGCTGGTTTGTCCAAAGCAAATGAATGAGTAGGTTATTACTTTTTCTAAACTCAGCACTGTAATTCACTAGCCAGGAAGAAAACTAGTTACACTTTTCGATTTTGTACACAATATAATCAAGTTGTAACTTTATTGTGCAGCTGGTACTTAAACCTACAGGAGTCCAGCATAGGCCCTACTGTTGTACAATTACATACCATGAGCAAAAACAAGAGTTCAAACTATTTGCACAAAAGGAACCCAAAAATATTCACTGTAATGTTTTTCCTGTAAGAGAGGAAGCAGAATACATAATGTAAGAAAAGTCCTTTTCTAAGATACCCAAACACTTCAATCATGTATTTAGTCAAAATAGTATAGAAACAGAGAATCCTAGAATCATTTAGGCTGGAAAAGACCTTTAAGATCATCAAAGCCAACCATAAACCTAATACTGCCAGGTCACCACTAAACCATGTCCCTCAGCACCTCATCTACATGTTTTTTAAATACCTCCAGGGTTGTTGACTCAATCACTTCCCTGGACAGCCTGTTCCAATGCTTGACAACCCTTCCTGTGAAAATTTTTTTCATAATATCCAAACTATACCAACCCTAAAGCAATTTGAGGCCATTTCCTCTTCTACTATTGTTATTGTCTGGGAGAAGAGACCAACCCTCACCTGGCTACAACCTCCTTTCAGGTAGTTGTAGAGAGTGAGAAGGTCTCCCCTCAGCCTCCTTTTCTCCAGGCTAAACAATCCCAGCTTACTCAGGAACTCCTTGTAAGACTTGGTCTCTAGACCCTTTACCAGCTTCATTGCTCTCCTCTGAGCATGCTCCAGCACCTCAGTGTCTTTCTTGGAGTGGGGGGCCCAAAACTGAACACAGTAATCAAAGTGTGGCCTCAGCAGTGCCAAGTACCGGGTACTACAGTCACTTCCCTAGTCCTTCTGGCCACACTATTTCTGATACAAGCCAGGAAGCTGGTTGCCTTCTTGGCCACCTGAGCACACTGCTGGCTCATGTTCAGTCAGCCAATTCCTTTTGAAGAGTTTAATGCCATCCAGTGCAGCACTCCAGTTGTGTGAGTCATCCACCATGTTTCTGTAAGGGGAACTATGTCATAGCCGTCCTGCTGCACAGTGGCTTCCAGCTCCTTCTGTTTGCTGCCCATGCTGTGTGCATTGGTCCAGATACACTTCAGTTGGGCTATTGATACTGCTACTTTTTTGGGGGCAAAAGGCCTAATTCCTACGTGACCAGCCTCAGGCACTTCCATGGTTTCTACCACATCAATAACCCTTGCATCTTTGCTGCCGCATGGATCTCCATCCCCTGCCTTCACTGAGACAGCAGACTGAAGGTCCCTCAAACACTGGCATGCTGCCCTCAGGCTTATTTCTAGTGAGATTGTTTTTGACCCTTCCTCCCTTGAAATCTAGTTTAAAGCTATTTCAATGAGCCCTGCCAACTCCTGTGCAAAGATCCTTTTCCTCCTTTGAGACAGGTGTATCCTGTCTGCTGCCAGCAGCCCTTGTGTTGGGTAGACCAACCCATGATCAAAAAAACCCCAAATTCTGATACCAGGCGTGAAGCCAGATATTGATCTACTGGCTCGTCCTGTTTCTTTCCTCATCATTCCCTGTAACATGAAGGACAGAGGAGAACACTCTTTGCGCTCCTTAGTCCTTAACCAGTCATCCCAAGACCCTGAAGACTCTCTTGATTGCCTTTGGACTTCTTGCTGCAACTTCATCACTGCCTATGTGAAAAATCAGTAATGGGTAATGTACACTGTAAACGTATTAATGCATATCTACACTATACATCTATTTTTTGAAGATATGTATACTCAAGTAAATTAGTGGTGTGAGTTTATATTAGACCATGACACTGAATTTAAGGCAATCACTTCAGTACTATACGACCTGTTACTTGATTTACAGATTTACCAAAACAACAAACACAAGCACTTCAATACAAACCAATCCACTAAGAACATGTAAGATTCTGTAACACAATTGGCATCTCGCTGCTCCCTGTTCTCCTGTTTCATCATTCAACATTCAAAGTCCAGACAGAAATCTTTTATTTGATAATGAACATTATGTTCTGCCTTTTGCCTGGGAGACTACTACAGGGAAGCTGTGTGGGTTTACACAAAAATCAATGACCAATCATTGACCGAAGACAGTAAAATTCAACTGTTAATAGCCAGAAAATGTTTGCATTGCTATACAATGTTTCAGCATGGTAATTTTTGGAGAATAAAGAAGAGATACATCATTATTGTTCTCCTAAGCTAAAATCCAGTGACCTATTTTCTCATCATACAAGGTATGTACCAGATATGTGCAGTATTGTAATTCTTAAAATTCATTTTTTACAGAAATAATACTTATTTCTCTGCCCTCACCCAATAGGGTATTTCAAGCAAGAGTTCATTCAGATAGCTGCACTGCACAGTCATATGCCTTAATAACTTGCAGCGTTTTGTAACCTTACTGATGCTTTTTTATATTATCTGAAATTGTTGGCCATGATTTCCTTTTCTCCAGCACAATGGGACTGCAACATTTCCTGTCTGCAACATATATCAGATGGTTACAGAACATACCTCCTTAGGGGACACCAAATGGGTAACTCTGACAGGAAAGGTATCTCCTATAATAGGCAGTGGTGGCAACGTGTACGAAGGCAAACCAGGAATGTCTCCTTCAAGTAGTCCCTACTCCAAGAGAGACTTCAGTTAAGCAACAAAATGGAAACTTGTTTTGGTATGATTTCTGTTTCAAAGGAGTTATCTAATAATGTAAGCAGTGTGTCCTTAATGAATAAAATATTAATTAACATTTCCTTTCAATACTTACAAGGTTTTTAAATAACCTTTAGCTAAAAGATAACAGAATTAGTTAATGAACACTGTTAAAATATGAAGAATATATCTTGGAAACGGTCCTAACATACTGACTTGCTAACTTGCATGCTGTTAATTCAAAAATGCATTAAATACATAATTCCCTCTAAAAAAGGAAAATACTTAGAAAGAAAACTTAAAATAATAGCAAATGATTGATACAGATTAACCTGAACGCCATGCATAATGTTACTGCAGTTTGCCAGGGCACGTTAGCCCTTAAGAGAAAGGCAAAGTATAATTTAACTGCTCAGACACCAAAATTACCACTCCTTCATAAAGATAACAGGTTATGCAAAGTAGAGATAGATATTGTCTCAGTAGCACAGTATGCTCCAGTGTGTCTTCTTCTAGAACCTTGTATTTTACAGTTTGAGTTCTATATGCTATTACCTGATTTGACTCATGACAAAACAAACCTCAGTGCATTAAATTATGCCTTTGTAAAGATGAATAGCGCAGAGCTCAGCTCCATCATAGGTCATGAGCACGGCTCCTATTCTCTCTTGTACTTTAATATTATACATAAAACAAACAAAAAAACCCATAACAAAAGGCACAATTTCTCCAAAATACATTTCATGTTTAGACATCTACTTGATGAAGTTTTCATTATGCCCAGAACAAAAAGAAAAGTGGAAGCAACCAGATATATATAACTGCAAAATAAAACAAGAAATTCTGACCCCTTCTCCCCCCGACATGATCTGACAGAGGATTCAGTACAAAAACCATTATGCTCCCCAGATTCAACTAAGAAAAAACAGCTTTTCCATTGAAAGTACGTACTCCTAAAATAAAAATAAATAATTTAAAAAAATCTATCTTTATAAATATTAGTAAAGGAAGGATGCCTAACTGTATCAAAGATGCTCACAAAGATGAAAAGTAGTAACAAATCATGAAAGTTCATAACAAGCAACTGAGTAGAGTAATCTTTCTAAGGTCATCATAACAGGAAATCTCTCACACACACACACACAAATCTCACCAGATTTGGTTTGTTCTCACAATCTTCAGCAAAACAGTACTTTTGATATGCCATGAAGGAAGAGAGCGATATTCCACCAAAATACAGATCGATGGACAAATTGCCCCATGGGTTATCTGGTAATTCCTACTTATACAAGACAAAATAAGATTGTAACAGTAACAGCATGACTGAGTTTTTAGAAATAGTGACCAGGAAATTCAAACCTGTCATTCCTATATACACTATGCTCACTCAAAGATACAAAACCAGTAAGGATGACTATTAACATCAGTTAATGACACAAATGAGAATATATCTATCTCTGGAATGGCAGCACTGACTACTCAGCCTAACACTGAAACATTATCCCATGTTTGCTCACTCAGCAAGAAACCTTTCTCTTTCACAAATTGTCATTAGAAATTAAATTATCTGAAATTGCACATTTCCAGATAATATGGATTATGTGTTTCCCTATAATGTTACTATGTTAATTTAAGCATTTCCATACTTAATTATGCCAAATTTTAACCACTTAAAATTAAATTTAGAAAAATTCATGCTGGTGGTAGGTAGGTTGTTTGTCAGAATAACGCACAATACAAACAGGATCAAAAAATATTAATAGCTTTAGGACACATTAAAGACCTGAAAACTATAAGGAGGGTAAAGTCATGGGAGAAATAACTTCAGTTTTGGGTTTTGTTTTGCCTAAGAAATAAATTTACTGCTATGCTCCTTCACCTATTATTCTTAATGCAGTTGAAAAAAAGGAAAAAAAAAAAAGGAAAAAAAAGAAAAAGAGCACCAAAAGTAAGCCTCACTCCACACATATGAATAAGTTACCTGAACATGTATTTCAACCTCTTCATTTGTAAGTAGTTCTTGAAGGCAATCTATTGCATCCTGCTGCCAAAAATTTCCAATCTATTTGGTGAAAAGCAAGAAATCCCCATATATTACAATGCTGATAAGTAATACTCTTCTTAACATAGTAAGATGATAATATCTGACTATCATTGCAAAACTTATCTGAAAGTGCACACATTAGTTTAATTTGTCTAGAAAAGTCTGAACATTGTTATTTGGTTTTAATTAAAACTTACTGTGTGACAAAGCTGAGCAGCAATTTTCAGATGTTGAAGTGGCTTAGAAAGAAATGCTGCTTGCCAAGTCTAATCTTTATAAATGTGTGTGCAATTACCTGAAGCATAACCCAAAGATATAGAACTACACTCGAAGATAACTTAGCAGACAACAGAAAACACAGGATACTTTAAATAGTTCTTTTATTCCCTGCAGTATCTGTTTGCCTCCCAGCCTGTATCTATCAGTTGAACTGCTTCTAGCAATATAAAGCTTTTCTTTAAAAATTAAAGTTTACAAGTAAGCTAGTCATTTCAGTAACTCGTATTTCCTAAATGCACCATTCAAATTTGAGTAAGATGGGATGCTATGACCTGGCAGGGCATGGTTAGCAGTTGGACTTGATGACCTTAAAGGTCTCTTCCATCCTAAGCAATTCTATGATACGCAAAGATGTTATTTACGTATCGATTACTTCCTAACAAAACCCCCTTAAACAATTCACCCGTATTAATGTAGCATTATAGATTGTTTCCTACACAGCTTGTGGAATAATGACTGGAGGCGATTTAAAAAATAAAATCATACTACAGGTGCAGCATTGTTCACACATTAAGGACAGGTATAACATTGTAGAAACTCTCAGGGTAGAGCGCAACTGATATGCAAGGAATCCATTTCACAACAGTTCCCTAAGCAACACTGCCTGCAAGCAGCACGGGGGATGGAGTGGAGTGAAGGTTCCGCAGCCAGGCCCTGTGAGATCACAGCAGAGTGGGGAACTTGATGGCACTACAGAACTGATAAGCTGCCTGTTTGTGACCCTGTGCCAACCGTCTGTCTGTTTCTGACACAGTACTGTCCTTGTGCAAACTTTGCTCATTATAATGTCATTATAATACCAAAACACACCTCCATCCCAGAGGCTGCCCGCCTCCAAAGTGCGACCACCCCTCACTGAGCTTGCGCTGTGAATTTTCTTCAGCTTCATCTTTAAAAGCAAAATGGGAGAAATTTACACCAATCACAACAAAGGTATTTATGACAAGAGTCACTCAAGCTCCACCGTGAAGGTAAAACTTATAAAAGTGATTGAAGTAAGGGGGGATGTCAGGGGAGACATCATCGTGGACAAGTCAGGGCAGATAACACTGCTGACCGTCGCTGACCATTTCTGACTCCCGGGATCAGCCGAGGGGCTGAACCTCCCTTCCCCCCGTAGGGCACCTTTGGGTGAGATCCGGACTTTCCGAGTGTTTCCCTGGGAAACTTAGAGACTTTACTGAGCTGCTCTTTAATCCAACGCGTGTTGTATCTGCACGTGCTTTGCAGACAGAACCTCTCACCGGCAATCCCCAAGAACCTGCACTGCTGTTGCTCTCAATAAACTGCACTATTCATGCTGACAGTCGCAAGAGTCTCTCCTTGGGCACCGCCAGCTCCTGCCTGGCTGCGTGCAGCGCAGGGTGCTGTGAGTGAATCTGGAGCTGGGAGAGTTCAGATACACTGAGCATGACCGGACTGATAGTGACAAATTGGACAGCACTCAGAATCTAAGCCCAGCCCCCTCCCAGCCCTCTGATAGCTGAGGACCAGCTGGAATGCAAGGGGGGATATTTTCTGCCAAATTACTTTACCCCTTCATGTGACACAGCCTTACTGGGATGTCTGACCTTAGAAAGGTTGTTGGTATCATGGACCTTATTTGGTCCAGAGTGGCCCTACTGAAGTGTTTTAGCAGGTGTGGTAAATGTAGGTGTAAAGTACTTTTTGACAGAAGAGAACTGCATTGTAGATACATTGATAGAGGTCTCATTACCCAAAAAGGTTTCAGTGACCTTGCTGATTGGTTAGGAGGAAAAATAAATACACAGTATTTTGTTATATTACATTGTTTAACAATGCCACTTAATGTTAGATTTCAATAATATAGACCTGGTAATGGGATAATACTTGCTGTGATAGGTTTCACCAGCTGATTTCAGTGGCTAATAGGAATTAAATTTTAATGCACTAATTAACACAGCAATGAACTGCTTAGCAAGTAAATAGGTGAAGTAGATAAAATAAAATGTAAAGTTTTTGTGTTGTGGAGAATCTCCTGGGTGTGATGTTTCTGTACACCAGTTCTTACACTGCTGCTAGCTTGCTTAGCAAGCCTGCATTATTAATGAATAAGAAAAAGTGAATTTAAAAGAATCTAAGGATGATTTCTTCTGATTTTTGCAATGTAAATCTGATTTGTAAAGATTTTTGTACAAAATGTTCAATATCTATCAGCTGGATCCTGTGTTAATTTCACACTGTTCTGAGTTCTTAGGTCTTTGTATGTGAGTAATCCTGGATATTTTTGGGGTTTTTTTCACTGGACTAAATGTGCCAACTTGCTTTTTATTTAGTAAAATTATACCATTCCGTAAAAATTCTTACTTACAATTTATACAAGAGACAGGTTTTATTGGATAATATCTGACAAATTCACTCCTCCCCAGGGAAGAGACGTGGTAAACATTGCTGTTCAGCACATCTTGTGCAGCCAGAGCCCTGGCTATCTCAGAGAAGAAAGCATGCAAGAGGAAAATGTTCAAATCTGGGTGATACTGTGTTCAGAGCTTCCTCACAGTAAGTCAAGAACAAGTACAGAAATACTGATGCAATGAAGGCTGAAGTAAAATTTGAGTAGAATTTCATTACTTCTAAGCCTAGGTATTATCTGTTACGAATATTTTGTAACTTTCTTTGACAATTCAATAACCTTTAAAAAAAAAAAAAAAGCCTTAAGCTTTCAGTCAGCAAAATCTTCCTTTGATTATTTATATTTGAAGAAAGCTCTCTGAATCTTAAAAATTGCCTTATGATAGCTAAGTCTGAAAAAATACATGAGTAGGAGGCACAGAGGTGCAATATCTTACATGCCTAATGTTATGCTGTCAAATGTATATTATCAAGAACAACCCTTTAGCCATTTACAAGGAAAGGAAATGCTTCAAAGACAGGCTAATGGCAGTGAGGCTGTGTACAATATTAGTCAGAATATGAAATTGCAGCAGTAATAATGGTATTACTTACTATCATGTGAGCACAGTAACTTTCTTCAATAAGCTAGAGAATGAATTATATTCCTTTCCTATCTCGCTTCCCCACCCTGCAGCTCCAGTAGATGACAATGTGTGTGAATACCAAACCCAGCTTTCTTGAAAGCAATTAATGTTCAAAATTCATTCTGTGTAAAAGAATCTGACAGAAGAATGCGCATTTGATAGACTATAGTTATTTAAAGTTGTGTTTGGATTTGTTTTTGTCTTTTTTTCCTTTGTATTTGCTCTTTTTTTTGGTTTTTTAAATTTTATTTTCCCTTCCAGAGTAGTCATTTCACCCATGCCATTGCAGCTATTGGACAGGGCTACATAATCAGGTAGATTAATTGGCCATATGACAGAGCAGCACATCAATTCCTTCCTCTAAATTTCAGCTGAAGTGAGCAAGAAAAGCACTTTAATTCTAGCAATAATCTTGTTTTAATAGAGAATGGTTAACTTGTGGCAAAGTTTGTTTTCATCTTTTCTTACATTCTTCCTTGTGCTGTATTCTACTTACTCTCACACATAAAGATTTATAAGGGGCTTCGGTGTCTGCCCGGCTCTACCACGCATGATCAGCAGTTGCTTAGCAGAAGGTAGTGTCGCTTGATAGGTCATGATGTATGTTTGTATTGAAAACCCAGCAGCTGCATTCAGATAGATAAAAAGGGAAGAGAAAGGAGAGTTTTAGCTAAGAATCAATACAGAAAATAAAGAAACAAAATCTTATTACTACTCTTGTGTCCCTAATAGTTCCCTTGCTTCGTCCTTTCTCTAAGTCCTAAGAAGTTCTACTGTGAATTGTTAGCGATGATTAATAGCTCTTACTTTATTGACTCCATAAACCCTTGAATATTGCACTTCTCTGTTTACCCAACACTTCTGGGAGAGCTTATTCAACCACTTGTTGTAGGAAGGGGCTATTTTTCTCCACTAGTGGTTGATTTTCTCAACCGTAGTGTGGAGGTAATCAGGAGTTTGCTTTTCTATCAGAAAGTGACATTTCCTGCTGGTCAGCTATGGATCTGAGGTAAAAGAATCTGTGATAAATACATTAAAAAAAAATACATTATTGTTACAATTAGGCCTCAGTTACCTATAAGCAGATTGCTGATGTGTGTTAGGTGTAAGATGGATGTCAGAGAGCTTGAGTACGTGCTGACAGATTTTGTGAGCTCAGAAGCCATGAAAAAGATGTCTGCAGAGACTCTAGAATTTCCTCAGTTTATTCAGAATATACACTTTTACTTTGCTCTTGCAGGACCCAAACAGAATAAGACCCTGGTCAGGTTATATCAAGAGGCAGAAAAAGTGGCCATCTGATTATTGCATACAGGAGTCCTAACTGAGCCTCCCTACCCAGATTTGAGACAAATAATAATAAGTATGAATACTATTTCATTATTTTTGTGGATCTAATAATGGATCAAAAGCTCACAGTATGCAAATAGCTATAAAAAACCATGTGGACAGCAACAAAAAGTCAGTGAGACAGCATTAGTGAGAATTACAAGTGATGGTCTTAACAACAGCCTCACCACTGTCAATGTTTTAACAAGTACAGGAAAAAGAGAGTTTTAATTTAAAGGAGCTTGATGTTTTCTGAAGTATGCAGGAGAAGCATTAAGGAGAAAGTGAAGAGGAAATTAAAAAAAAAAACAAACCAACCAATCTCAGGCATTGAAACCTGTTATCAACCGTAGATTGTTAGCAATCATCAACATCTCAGGGGGAAAAGTAAAAAGCCTTGAATATAAGAGCAGGTAAACAGTTATTAGTTTAGACATGGGTAGCAGTTTCACTGGTAGAAACTGAATTGAAAAATAAAACTGAAATTCCAAACAGCAATAGAATATATTCAATCAACTTAAGAGCAAAAGGAAATGAGATGGTAATTGAAATGGCACAAGAATTATCTGGTTGATACTGTTTATTTGGATTTCCAGAAGACTATACACAAAGTCCATGATCAAAGACTGTAAGAAAATTAAGCAGCTTCAGCATAAGAAAGGTCTCTGAATAGACAAGTAAGAAACAAAATGAAGGAGAAAATAGCCAGTTCTTTTGGGAGAGAGAAGCCATTTGAGTTCTTCAGAGCTCTGCACTGGAAGATTTTTAATCTTTTCATAAATTACTCGCAAAAGGAGATGACCAGGGAGGAAACAAAGTTTTGTGATGGTACTAAGATAGTCAGAACAGTAAAAACAAGGGCAGAATATGAAACTTTATAGGAAGACCTTATGAAATGGTGTGACTTCTGGTAAACTCTCTAGTAATTCAATTTAGATAAACATAAAGCAGTGTGAATGGTGAATAAGACACCTAATTCCACATATGAAAAGATAGTTGTTATCATTCAGTAGTAATATTTTGGGATATTGATAGATAGGTCCATGAAAACTGCAGCAATAGCATATAACAAGAAGAGTAACAAGGAGAAAAACAAACCTAGTGCTAGGAATTATTAGGAGGGGAATATAGAACAAACCAGCATCAATTCACCTTATAGAAATCTGTGGCTGGCCTAGAAGTTGAATACACATTTGTTTTTAGTCTCCTGGTTCAAGAAAGATACAGAAGAACCTGGAAAGTTTAAAAAAAAAATTATCAACATGAATGACTAGAACAGTAGAACAGTGGAATAGGCTACCCAGAGAGGTGGTTGAGGCCCCATCCCTGGAGATATTCAAGGTGAGGTTGGACAAGGCTCTAAGCAGCCTAATCTAGTTGAGGGTATCCCTGCTCACTGCAGTAGGGCTGGACTAGATGACCTTCGGAGGTCCCTTCCAGCCCTAGCTATTCTGTGATTCTATGATTCTGTGACTAAATGTTCATTTTCATGCAATGTCTAAGTAGTCTAGGATTCTCCACATGGAAAAAACAAACCAAAACAGTGAGATATATCATTATCTATAAAACTTTGTTACTGAAGAAGATGTATATGATTTGACTGTTCCTGGCTACTCAAAGTGCTATCTAACCCATTTTGTTCCTGACAGGAGTGAATAAGAGATGGTTAAGGAAGGACATAAAAATAAGCCAAACATATTATTCCTCAGTGGGTTCTTGCAGTCTCCAGAGATGTGTGGCTTCACATCTGGAGCCAGAGGTGACATCTGTGCAATTTAAAACTGTTCAGGAAAAAAGCAGGAGAGAAGGAGGTGAGGAAGAAAAATTGTTTTTAAAAATTAATTTAATCCAAAAGATGGAAAGTTTAAAATGAAGACAAAATTAATGTGAAGAGACAGCAGAGAGGAAATAAGTTCTGAAGGGGTGAATTTAACTAGAAGAATGGCACGACAAGTCAGAAAGCATTGGGAGGGACATGGCAGGTGACATGGGCAGGTGGATAGGACTGTCAATAACAGAAGTTTCAATTAGGGATGAGGACCCTGCTAGGTAAGTAAAAGGTATTGCTCTGCTTTAATAAAGAGAACTAGAAATGTAGGCTATTGTATAAGAAAGGACGTTTTACTACACAAATATATTTGTGTGCCAGGGTACTCAAGAAATACATACATTCATTAAAATTTTACTTGGAAGAAAACTCCTCAAGCTACTTGGTTAAATGACCTCTTACTTCCTCTTTTTCCTTCTGGTTGTTCTGAATGATGAATTTCACTGAAAGGAGGCTTTGTCTTTACTTTGTCTGCATGTGAGTACACCACCACCATGCAAAACTGCAGGCTTGGTGAAGAGTGGCTGGAAAGTTACCTGGGGGTGTTGGTTGACAGATGTCTGAAGATGAGACAGTGTGTGCCCAGATGACCAAGAAGGCCACAAGAATCCAGGATTTTGTCAGCACCAGTGCAACAAGCTGGATTAGGGCAGGGATTGTCCCACTGGACTGGGCACTGGTGAAGCTGCCTCTCAAATCCTGGGTTCAGTATTGGTCCCCTCACTCCCAGAAGGACATTGAGGGTCTGTAGCATGGCCAGAGAAGGGCACTGGAGCTGGGGATGGGTCTAAAGCACAAGTGTGATGAGGAGTGGCTGAGGGACCTGGAGGAAGCTCAGGGCAGACTTGCTCGATCCTGATAACTCTCTGCCAGGAGGTAGGAGCCAGGTTGAGTGGATCTGTTCTCCTAAGTACCAAGTGATGGGACAAGAGAAAATGTCCTTGAGTTGAATCAGGGGAGGTTGGGAAAAATGTCTTCCCCTCCAGGGTTGTCAAGGCCTGGTTCAGGCTTCCAAGGGCAGTGGTGGAGTCCCTATCCCTGGAGCTAGAGAATCATAGAATGCTAGAGATTGGAAGGGACCTCTGGAGATCAAGTCCAAGCTCCCTGCCAACGTGGGATCACTTGGAGCAGGCCACACAGGAACAGATCGCGGCAGGTTTTGAAAGACTCTAAAGAAAGGTTATGATCTTAAAGATTTCTTCCAACCAGAATGATTCTACGATTCTATGATTCAAATCTTGTGTTTGCTCACAACCAGGTGACAAATGCATTGAGTGCAAGAAGTGCTCTCAGCACCTCAGCTGAAATGCAAAGTTATCAGTAAGGTTATCCTTCATAGACTGGTCAAGGAGAAAGACTGGTGAATACAAATATCATATCTCACCTATAATGCAGAGATTTGTGGCATCAGAAAGCTTGCAAAGGTAGTTGGTATCTTGGAGGATGAAAACATGAAGCAGGAAATATTTTTTGATAAGGTGTTGACATTAGACTTTGCATGGGGGAAAAAATGAAGAAAAAGTGCCTTGCTAAGTACCTGGCACAAGAACATGCATTTCTCACTTGAATTACATTAAGGAATAAGATGAGCAAATCCCTATGTTTGCAGAATTCCGTATGTTTGTGGGTTTGGTTTTTTTTTTTTTGGTATGTGCAGAGTTTTGTAAAATAGCAATACTGAATTTGCAGTGCATATAATTGGGTTCAAAGTGATTAGATCTTTTTATCTTATAGACCTTGAAAGTTCTTACTCTTACATCTTGAACCTGAAGGAGGAAAAATTGTTATATGACTTTGAGTTTGACAATATCTTTCAGAGCCTTCAAATTGGTTCTTTCAGGGCAAACATGAAGGTTGTTTTTAATAAAAAGAGCTTTTCTGTTAAATGCCAGCTTTTTGTTTTCATGGAATATATTGCTGTGGATAATACAGTAGATCTTTCCTCCTTTCTGGCCCTCACTTTGACTCAGACATAATCCAGACGCACAGCCAGTGAATACAGGTATACTTCAGTCAATAAGCAGAATAAGTGCAAAAATACCAAATATATTGGGTGGTTCCTATCACTTATTTGGTAATTACTTTATGAATAGTGTTATGCAGAAATCAGTGTTCCGAATTTCCTATAAATAAAGCAAAATCTGAGTGACAGTGGTTAAGTTTAGGGTCTGGTCTTCAGAAAAAAAAGGAATCTCACCATGGCTTTTTCATAGTTACATATATTATTGAGTACATAGAAAATATGCATATTTAGGTTATTATAATTTCATTAGGTACCTAAAATATAGCTTCAAGGTGAGTGATTACAATTATACACCCACAATTAACATAAGTAACCACAGATCTCCCTTCTTATTAGAAATGCAAATACCACAGTCCCTGCCTCGTTCATTTTAGAAATGCATCCTTTTCATTTTCCTTTGGGGAAATGTCATCTCAAATGGTTGAAAATACATGTTCTGTATTTTGTGAGAATACAATGTGAAATATTAAATCTTTGTGATGTTGTTCACACATACAGAAGCCTGAAGGATAGACATTTGTGGGATATAATCAGAGAGGCTCATTTCTAGTTAAAAAATTACAATAAATAAAACATGAAGAAAACATGAGAAAGATGAGGACACTTAGTCACTACTGATTGTGCAGATGAATCCTTGATAAAAGTGAAAGGCTGGAAAGTTTCTTGAGCAGCTAATTGTAGGAGAGGGAATTATAAAATCCCAGGAACCATAGTAGATCAAATATACTATTGGAAATGCATAATGATGTCTTATCGATACAGCTCAGCAGAAGTGTTTCTGTGAAATGTTTCGGAAGTTGCTCTGATTTCCTTTACTTCTACTGCTGTTACTAAGGAAGAGCCACAAAAACATAACATTTCTGATTTTGTGTATAGCTCACACAAATAAATCTGTATGTCATACTAATAACTGTGAAAATCTTACGTGGAATATATTTCTAGTTTTGGGTGCTGCTCTGAGGAAAGAGGTGAAATCAACTATTGAAAGTCTGGGAAGGGAACGAAAGAAATAATCAGATTTCTGAAAAATTATTTGTGAGGAAAGCTGGAGGTGAGACAATGAATTTCATATATATCAAAAAACAGAAAGAAATGGATTGTGTTTCATTTGTCTGGTGAGTAAGACAGAGACTAATAAACCTGAATTGGAGAAAGATCGTTAAATTCAGATATTCAGAAAATCCATATAAACTGCAGCAGGTCGATTTGGAACATTGTTTAGGTTTAGGCAACAAAGATCTTTAAGTACACGTTAGGCTCTCTGTCAAGGATGAGTAGTACCTGCAGGGAAGTGGGTGGTCTACATAACCTCCCTAAGACTCTTTCCATTTATTTGTCTATGCTGCTTCATGCAATGCTAGATGATGTGCTTCTTGTTTGTCACCTTTCATTAGAGTTTATAATCTCCCTGATCCATTGCCAAATTATGTGTATGCCTGGGGCTTCACACAACAAAAAAACCACTGAAATAGTTAAGTTCTGTTTATGTTTTTATCTGAAGTGTATTCCATACCTTTTATTAGTAGCTCCTGTTTTGTTTTGTTCTGTTTTGTTTTGTTTTTGTTTTGCTTTGCTTTGTTTTGTTTTTTTTGCTTTGTTTTATTTTGTTTTGTTTTGGTTTTGTTTTGCTTTGTTTTTGTTTTGCTTTGTTTTGTTTTAAGAGAAGAGATTCAAACTCATTAGGTGAAGTCCTTCAGGGCTGTTTCCACAGAGCTTTTTAGCTTTTTAAGTGGATGAGATCTGTACTACTTAAGATTTTTTTCATCAAAAGTTTGTTCATTTTCGGAAGAACTAATTCAGGTGCCCTGAGAGACAAATACGGCTTACAGAACATTCCTGATTTGATCTCTTATGCTTCAAGCACACTTAATTTCCATTTCTGGATGATTTAGCCTTGCATCAGATTCTTGAGTGGAATCTTATTTGGTTTTCAGCTTGGACATAGACATAATATTTCATCTTTATACTATTATTAGCCACCCTAAACATAAAATAAGGAAAATCCTACTGATATATGAACGACATTTAAGGGAAATGAGATTTTTTTTAAAAATAAGTGTCTAATTTAGGACTTCTGATCTTTGAACATTTTTTAGACATTATGCATAAAAGCAAATACCTTAATAAAACAAGCCCTGACAGGCAAAGCTTCTTTTTAATAACAGTACTCTCCAGAAGTTGGAGCTTTAAAAACTGGGGAGAATGAACATAAAAATCTGTCCCTTTCAACACTTTTCCAGAACTTTTTCTTCTTAGGTGTTTCAGGACAAACTCCGTGCTGATACATGTACTTTAAAAATGATAGCAACTTTTACTTCTGGAATGATATTTTTATTTCTTGTCTTTTCAGTGGTTCAAAAAATGAAGTCCTTAAACTCTACTTTGAGATTTATTGGTTGCATTTTGTCAACCTGAAAGCAATTTAACAACCTGTTCCTCAAAAATTGATTGTGTCAAGGATTCCCTGACACTGGGCACAGAGAAATAAGAAAGATCCTATTCCATAGCTGTCATCCGTCTCACTTCAAATTCATTGATTCTTGTTTCTCTAACAAGACACAAGAATCCAGGGGAAAGCTGTAGTGAATTATATTCAGGTGATCACTGTGTTAGAATCTGAACATGCAAGTTACAAAAGAAATGAATTCCTGAAAGCATTACATTTTCTCTCCATCAAGTTAGACTTAACCTGAAGTACTTGCACTTAATAATCTTTTTTCCTTATATATTTCAAGTACTGAAAATTTATTTGGAAATACACAAATCTTTATAAGCTTAATTTATAGCTTTCATTATGTAGCACTCTAAAAACCGGAACAAAAAAAAAATGTTTATTTCCAGTGAACAGACTGTGTCATCTGAATTTTTTACAAAGAGCATAGTAAGGAACTCCCACAAAAGTGTGGAACCACTTGCTAATTTATACAGGATTCTTTACAGACTGTCTCCAAAAAATAATGTCACCTGTTGTGTTTACTTTTGAAAATGTTTATTCAGTAAAATTAAACTACTCTAAAGCAACACCGATGGTAAATAGAATGAAATGTACTCAAATTCTTGTGTGGCTTCAGTAAGAAATACATTAAGAGTAAATAAAATGGGCAAATAGAACTAATAACAGAGAAATGACAGCACTATGCAACTATTTACTAAAGAATTAAAACGTTCTGTAAAGCAGTATTCCCTAGAGGTAGTTGGAAAACTCCCATATATATAACTTGTTGTAATAAAATCTTAATTTTGCTGTAGCCTTTAAGTTTTCCACTAGAAAAGTTAAATTTTCTTGAGGAGAATTGAACATGTTTCTATCAGAGCACTATTTCTCTAAGAGCTGCAGTATTCAGTATAGATGCAGTTTAATGTTACATTTAAACTCAATTTCTATGGACTTTTTTGCTGGTCTTGCAGTAGCGAACTTTAAACTCTTCAGTTAACTCACACATAGAAAATGTGGGATATTTACAAACTTGAGAATTTAAAGGTAACGGGGGTGAGACTTCCAAATTGCAACTTTCATAAGACTTGACATCTGTATAGAGAATGCAAATTTATTTCCAGCACAGCAGCGGCAAATCAGTCTGACTTAGTTCAACAAGTCATATTTCCAGAATATGAAAATATTATAGTATTTCTGAACCTCCTCTGCTAGCATTACAAGATCAGAACAACTGCTAGGATATTAGTATCTTTCCTTGGAAGGAAATTCCTGTGTGTGACTAATAATTTTTCCAGAACCTACAGTAAAAGCAAGTTACTCATGATTTTGATTCTAAGAATAGTACAGTAATTAGGCAGAGAATGACAAAGAAGCTTCCTTTTCAAAACTACTAAGTCAAGCTAATAATAAACATGTTTTTCTTTTCTTTCATTATCAAGCTATTTTTCTAGTCTACCTGCCTAGATGATCCTACTTCTTTATCTGTAGGAGAGATGGGGAAAAGAGGAGGAGTATTGTTTTGCTTACTGCATCTCCTATTGCTTCCCTGTGATAATAGCATCGGAATAATTTAGGTTGGAAAAGACCCTTAATGACCGTCAAGGCCAACTGTAAACCTAACTTTGCCAAGTCTCACTAAATCATTAGTCTCACTAAATATTGTTTAAAAGATGTGTAGATGTGGCACATTGGAGATTTGGAACAGGATGTCCTGGTGTATTGGGTTAGTGTGGTAAGGTTTTGGTAGCAAAGTGGCTACAGGGGTGGCTTCTGTTTGAGGCTGCTAGAAGCTTCCTCTCCATGTCAGAGAGACCCAATGCCAGATGGCTCCAAGATGAACCCACCACTGGCCAAGGCTGAGCTCATCAGTGATTGTCATAGTGCCTTTGTGATAGCATATTTAAGAAGGGGGAAAAAAAGCCCTGTGCAACTGCAGCCAGCAAGAGGAGTGAGGATATGAGACAAACAATCCTGCAGAGACCAAGGTCAGTGAAGAAGGAAGGGGAAGAGGTGCTCCAGGTGCTGGAGTGGAGATTCCACTGTAGCCTGTGTTGAAGAACATGGTGAAGCAACCTGTCCCCCTGCAGCCCATGGAGGTTAGCAGTGGAGCAGACATCCACCTACAGCCTGTGAAGGAGGACGTCATGCCAGAGCAAGTGGATGCCCAAAGGAGGCTGTGACCCCTTGGAAAGCCTGACAGG
>WTSP01006857.1:98536-121261 GCA_025331215.1 Actenoides lindsayi | reverse complement strand
ATTTATTCACATTGATATTGAGGAGCAAGTCATGGACCCTCTCCTCCTGAATTGTAGGGGGGCCATTGTGTTCCCAGCCCCTGTCTCTTGGCTTGGGGAAGTGACTTTCCCCAGTGTGTTTCCATTACTAAAGACTGAGACAAGGAAGGCATTAAGCACCTCAGCCTTCTCCTTGTCTTTTACTACCATATTTCCTCCTGAATCTAGTAGGGGATGGAGCCCCCCCCAGCCTTTCTTTTATTATTAATGTATTTATAGAAATTTTTCTTATTGCTCTTCACCTCTAAAGCCAGATTAATTTCTAGTCCAGCTTTCGACCTTCTAATTGTATCTCTGCATGACCTGACAACATTCTTATACTCATTATGAGTCATCTGCCCCTTCTTCCAGAGGCCATAAACACTCCTTTTTTCCCTGATTTTAATCCAAACCTCCCTATTCAGTCAGGCTGGTCTTCTTCGCCGCCGACTTGTCTTATGGCATGTGGGGATGGCCTGCTCCTGCAACTCCAAGACCTCCTTCCTAAAAAATATCCAGCCTTCCTGGACTCCTACATCCCTCAAAACTGACTCCCAATGGATTCTATCAAGTAATCTCTGAAACAAGTCAAAGTCTGCACTTCGAAAGTCCAGAGTGTCAGTATTGTTGGCCCCCCTCCTAATGTCTCCAGGAACAGAGAACTGAGTAATTTCATGGTCACTATTCCCTAGATGGCCTCCAACTGCCACATCCTCCACCAGTCCTTCTCTGTTTGCAACCAACCACCTTTCATTTGAGGCAATCCAATATGTAATCATGTGTGAAGACTTACCAGTGCTTACATGTGACAAGACAGAACTCTACGAGCAACCTCACTTCTGCTTGTGTTCATGTTTCAAAGAATTTTAAATCCTTAAATTAATGTTTTTAAATAGAAAAGATTTGAAACCATAGCAACACATAAGCAAACTCAAGTCTGCTGATCTATTACTCACATTAACACTAACAGCAATAGGTATTTGTTATTTCTTATGCAAACTCCCAAGTTACCAGTGTTTCACCATGACCTATATATAGCATAAGAATGCTGAAGTTTGAAAGTAACTAGTGGTCATATACCTATCTGTATCCATAACTCCTTAGCCCCTTCTCCTTTACATTCCAAGTGAGGAGGCCTCATAGTATTTGCTCAAAAGCTGACACACTCTAACAGGTTTTTCTGGGGATTTACACTTGGTCAGTAACAAGCAATCTCTTGGAATGAGGAGATAGCACATATCAAAAATCCCCAAACCCTTCTTTATTAGCCACTCCTATCTGAAGTATTAAGGCATTGCAACTGCAAGAACATTTTGCCATTTTCAGAATGTTGCCTCTCCTTTGCCTGTCAAAAAAGGCTTGATTACTTTGGCTCCACAGAAACATCTGCTCAAAATATAAACAATTATATCATATTTTCAGTAGAAGATGCTGGCCAACCTTCGTTAAAACAATCACTATTTCTGGTGCCTACAACTGCTTAAAAAAACCATATCTACATATGAAGTTTGCAAGTTTAGCATAATTATGGTTGCAACTAGAACTACAGAACAAATAGCCGAAGAAAAAGAATTATTTTATACTCATGTGCATTTTTTGTTTGAAAGAAATACTTTGCCATTTCCTTTCCCACTCAAGTTTTTTCCTTGTCGAAAGGAGGAAACTCCTACAATACCTAAAGCTGGGAAACTAGCAAACTTTAAATGCCATAAACCAAACAAATCTCTTTTTTAAAGACTATTACTAGGTTCTCATCTGAAAACAGAAGAATATAAAAATTACTTCAGTTTACTATGGAGTAAAAGAAGGTATTTGAATTAAACACACACACAATATATCTACACCTCCTCACTGCAAGGTAACATTAGATTTCATTTAGAACTGAATAATACACAAAATTTTATGAGCTTCCAATGTGCACAGTCACATCATAAACCCATGTGAAAAGGACATTGGTTAACATTTTGTTTACTTTAGAATGTTAACAACTCTCTCTTTCCCCTTCCATCCATTGACATTCTATTAATTTTGAGTATTCAATTCAGGCAAGCACTAATTTACCTTTTCTGGAAAGTGGAGAAACTCCTTTTTAACTCTGCGTATGTCCTTAAGAGTTAAGTGAGCAACACTGCCGGAGTCAACATATTTCACCTTAACTTCTTGATGACCTGGCAGCCCTTCAAGAAAAACAACCGAAGTTATTAAAATAAAAAAATGAGTATTTGATACAGGTTAAAGGACCATAATTTCAGAGCAGAATCCATGTTTACACCATATAAGCATAAAACATAAAGTTTTGAACTGTTCTGTAACTCAATTCAAAACCTAAATTCTTTAAGAGTCAGCTCTTTCATGTTCCTGAAATGACAGAGTTAGCATTTTAGTCCCTTTCCATCTAATCACTTTGAGACACTGGCACAGTTAACATATGCCAAGTAGACATATAAGAATACAGGCAACACAGAAGTCAGCCCGAGTACAGCCCCCATCCCCTTCAGAATTACTATGGAGAATTATTAACCCACACTAGTTCCATGCAGAGGTTGGCTGTAATAGACAAATCTGTAGTGTAAACTGTAATAGTAAGTGAAATATTAATGAAAATAATTACATAATTTCAGTAGTTTATGGATAAGGAAATATACTACTTCTCTTTATTAAAAAGTAAATAAATGTATAAACCACTTCAATAGTATCAAAAGAATGTAACAAGAATTAGTACTACTGATTTCATGAATCTATCTGTTAGAATACCTAGTAAAAATAATGGCTGCTTGTTACTATCCATATGCAGTATGTGACTCTGACCTAGTACCACATCTGATTTTGCAACCTAGCACTGGAGTTAAAGAATCAATACTTCACCTATAATCTGTGCTCTGCACCAATTCCCATCTTCCTGTTTTGCAACACAGGCTTGGCCTTCAACTGGGCAGACAATTTCCAAGTTCCTGTACTCATGTTTATATACCTCCTGAATTTTCTTTGCAAGAGCTAAAGGATCCAGGCTATCTCTCTAAAATAAGAAAAACAAAACATACATACATAGCAGATGTCATTTAAAAAAAATAATGTATTAATGGTATTTAAATGGTATTTTTGTTCTTTCGAGGGACATTTTTCCTAGAAGTGTATTTCCTAGTCTTCTCTACCACCCCCAAATTAAACAGTAGTTACGAATAAGTAAGGTGAATTAAAGAGCCTAACAATTGTTGAATAGTGGTTTTTTGTTGTTGTTGTTGAATTGTTCAATAGTTGTTCAATGACCACTGTAACCCACATAGAAATTAACCATGTAACAAAACTGACCCATCTCCTCTACTAATTCTAGAAATCCTAAAACTAGTAACAAGTGACAGAAGTTAATGGAATTGTAGCTTATCTAATGTAGACTACAAGAAGCTCAACAGTAAAATATTTGTTCAGAGTATTATTTGAACTATTATTTTATTTCTAAACTTACCAACTGGAGATAGAAATCACTTGGACTGTTAATGTGACAAACTACAACAGAGACTTCTCTTTCTTGTGGAATCTCAGGTGGACTATACTGCAAGATGGTATTATTTTCTAACTGACTGTGAAGCTGTGATCTAAACCTGAGGTAAACAAAATGAAATTTTGAATCAATTCTGTCAAAATTAGCCGAGAAGGAACCCTTTTATATTAAATGTCGAGTTTCCCATACAAAACACAAACTTGTCTTAGAATAATAACTTGATTCATGTTTGTAGGAATAACTTGAACTTTCCTTCTTGCAGTTGGTGCAGCCAATTCTCTAATGTAACACATGAAGAATGATATATGGCAGGTTGCTCCTGAAAAGATTTTATTTGGGATGCAGTAGCGTACATTAAAATTGTTAAAAAAACCCCAACCCAAACTAAAAGGAGAGAACCCACTACATTGAGAAAATAATTTTCTTTTAGATTTCCTTTTTCTCCCTTATGGGAAAAATCAGTTACCTGAGGAATACAGGTGAAGAAAAAAATCCCCTCCCATTGATTTCATCACCATAACTAGTTATGTTCCAATACACAGCAAGACCTTGCTCTGTGTGCAGCAAAAGGAATATCATCATTTCCTACAGATTTGCATGCCATACACCTGCACCCAATCACCAAAAAGGCTCATGTTGCTCTGTATCTCTTGCCTCTTCCACTGGTTCCTCCAAAGCAGCTCCCCTCTGTCCTAATGACAACATCAAGCTCCCCCTTATGCCCTGTCATTGTTTCTCCTATTTGTGGTGCTACATGCATCATGTCACGTGGCTGGTTGAGATACACTGACAAGCCTGTCACTGCCTATCGGCCAAATCAAATAGATACTAGACTGATTCAGAATGTTTTTCTGTCCTTAGCAGACAGGGCTTACTCTTTCACCCCCTTGTCATTCAACCTTGTACAGAAATTTAAATGTTGCCATTTTCAAAAATAAAGTTAATATTTTAAATAAAGCCCTGACTAGTGCAAATGAGTATGCCACAGTGCTTGTGAGTAAAGGTGAAAAAAGGAAAATCAACAGATATTGCTGAAGATTAATAAATCATACATCAATAAATAAAACACTGCAAAAACAACTTTCTTGGTAAACTTCATAAACTAAAGGAAAACACATACCTTGCCAAGTCTAAAAAAACTAATGCATCCCTGAGAGACACTGGCATGTTATTGCTTATTTTATTAAATGGAGGTTTTTTCAAATCCACAATGAGAACACCATCCTCTTCTCTAAATATGGTCATTAAAACAACTTTATCCTTTACCATTTCCAAAAATTTTGTCTTTGCTTCCTCTCCCCATCCTTCACTCTAAGTTAGGAAGAAAGAAAAAATTACTGAAGATGTCAGAGAATGTTAAAACAAAAAACCAAATAGTAATTAAAAATGAAAACAAGAAAAAAAAAAAAGGGAAGAAAAGGGAAGAGAATGGGAAAAAAGAAGAAAAGAAAACAAGAAAAGAAGAAAGATAAAAGAAAAAGAGAAAAAGAAAAAAAGAAAAAGAAAAAAGTTAATTAAAAAAAATTTTCAAATCAAATGAAATCAAGGAAGGGAGCACAGACATATCTGAACAGACAAGATACTGAGCACAGTTACACTCTTCAGTGCACAGCCACAACAGCACTAAACAGTATTTTTCTACGATGGATTTGCAAGTGTTTTTAACTGCATAAAACTAAGTCAGACTAGAGGGCTGCAGTTTCCACCATGTTTAACAATTCAAGATTTCATCCCCTTTGATTGTTCTGATAGATAAACTAGAATTGTCATACACTGTTTCACCTCATGCATTAAATTTTTCCCCTCCCAACTTGTTTCAAAGTTTATTCTCATATTTTTGTGTCATTACACAAATGTACAACATAGTTTGGTCAGTTTACACAGTTCAGCTCTCCACAACATCCTTCTTGACATTTTATCTACTTTGAAAAAGCCTACCTGAATTTATTTCTCTTGGATCAAGTTAATGCGTTTCTCATTTGATACTGCAAGTCTGTGCTTTTTATGTGTGGAAAAAAATGAAAGCTGATATAAGGAAACCCAAACCTGTGAACATTGTTCCAGATCTTTCCTATTTAAAGCTATTTTGGACATCAAACTGGTAAAATAACCCCAAACCAATCATCACTTATACTGTCAGAAATGCACAGCTTCACTGGATATGTCCAGTGGCAAAATAAAAAAAGCCCAATAAATAAGTGAATATTGAAGGAAATAATGCTGCAATATATGTCTCTTTTCTAAGGCTGTCAGTACTTTATCTGTTGTTATACTGAAAGAGAACAAAGAAACACTTTTTAATACATGGCAAAAGAATTTTAGTAATGAAGGACAATCCCTGAAAAGACTGTCTTAAAATTTCTGAAGACATTTTTCTGTTTGGATGGTTTTCAAAAGTTACTACTTGCATAAAGATAACATGACAGACATGAAATAAGAGTATCAATTTGGTAATTTGTTTTTAAATTTGGGAAAAGAACATGTCCAGAGTAAGAGTAGTGAGATTTAAGCCTCAAATACATTATTTGTAAACCCAGAGGCTTTTTAAGATGGACTGCTATAAGCTCTTGTTTCCTTTCCAATGAAAGTAAAGCAACCTGACTTTTTACAACAGATGATTTAACTTTTTAAAGTTTTCTATTTTATATTATCTATTCCTCTCATGTTTCCTTCTGTTTATACTGGAATAAGATCATTGTAAACTACCTATTTAAGCTCTTTAATATAAATTTTAGAAAGAGAAAAAAAATAGTACAAATGGCTTTTACTTACTGCATTTTTGGGAACAACATTCTTCAATGAACACCTTACTGCTAAAGGAGGAAAAGCTGCAAGTTCTGCCTCAATATGCTCATCAGGCTTCCTTACAAACAAACAGATGTCATCTGTTTCAACAGTTTGCAGAGTAGCAGGTTCAGGCCTTTCAGCAGGAACGTATCTATCATTGATGGAAATAAAAGCAGCAATAGCTTAAAAGAAAAGAAAAAAAGCCACCCAAAAAAGCCTACAGCCAAATCCCAGACTTTATAAAAGTCATTTTTGCAATAACTGGCACAATATCATGTCATTGAAACATAATTATAGTCTCAATGAAATGCATTCTTTTTCTTTTATTTTTTTTTCTTTTAAATTGAGGACTCACGTGTTCTCTTTTGCAATGCAAGTCTAAGTTAAACATTTTAACGTGTGAAGGCTTCTACACTTGTGTACTTACAAACACTGTCACTTTTCCTGTGGGAAACATGTACGTACAGAATGTGTTATTTGGATATCTGGTTATCTGCTTGTGTGACGCTGATGGAGGATTTGTTTCCTAGTAACAACAGTCAAGGACAATTGCAGATAAAAACCTGTCTCTGAAAACATACCCTGAGAAAATTAGAACCACAGAGCTCCCAGAATCAATCAGGAATACTTCCAACAGTGCAGTATCACAAACTTTGTATCTTAACAGATCACAAGGCTTCCTCTTATTTTTACTTTTTAGGGGAATGAGTTCAGTGATAGTTCCACGGCACCACATCCCAGTTTCCTTACTCCTAATAAAAATTCCAGCACCTATGTGGAATAAAAAACCCAGAAAGACTAAATTCAGTATTTGTAGGTATTTCACACTGGAAGTATTACATTTCTGCATAATGTTCCATTGCTGCCTATCTTCCACGAAGGTAGTAAAAGTGCTACTTAAAGGTATTAGAAACCTTGTCTTGATAGCCACCAGAAGTTTTCTCCCCGCCTTCATTTACATACTGTCTGGAAGGCCAGGAGGTGTCTGGCTTTTATTAAGAAGTTCTGGCAAACTTTGTATACCTCTTGGTAAAGTGGAAAAAAACCACTGAAGGTGAAGGCCATTACATACCTTCTTTTTATAAAATGAGTAATATTGTTCACATGTGCTAGAAAATAATTGTAATGATTTGGCAATATATTATTGTCTTTCATTTTTACTTCCAGAATGAATTCTACCTAATTAGTGAACTTTAAAGAAAAATAAATCACATATCCACTAGAAAGGAATGCTAGCATGAGAGAAAGTTGATTTACTGAAGTAATAAAAGAACTAGGCTAGTCAAAATCAGTATACCGCAAAAAGTCTCAGTTAACAATTACCACCTAATGTTGGAAAACATTCAGTTTACAGCCAGATGGTTCAACTGCTGGTTACTCTAAGCACTCAGTTTCTTGAGGTTGAGAAGAAATGCAGTCTTTTTTACTTCTAACATTTTTGTTTATGTGATTTAATAAAAGTTTACTTTACTGAATAATGTGGACAAGGTCTCCCAAAAAGCATTAACTGTAGATTCCAGAACTCACAATGTCTGCTTACTATGTAAAAGGGGTGTGTGGGGAATTAAACCAAGGACTACATACTGCAAGATAGTATTTTAAGCTAATGTAGATTTTTAGAAATTATTAATTTACCTAGTTCCAAAACATCTGAAGGCAAGAAATAAGAACTCTTATTACTACAGAAGTTTTTCAATTTCTTCTCCAAAAGCCTTGCTTCTTTCTTCTGTGAGTATCTCTGAATATAGAAGTGGCATGGATCTATAACATGGCTTACAAACACTAGTTCTGTTGAACCTGAGTAAAATACAAAACAGATTATCAAACTGCAACAGATATTATTAGACATGTGACTAGGTTTATGTTGCATTAATCATGATATTACCTCAAACAGCTTTTAATCTGACACATCTGCTCATACTTATGTCAAACTAGTTACCGTGTTTGCTTTGATTAAATCCAGTCTTTTGAGCTACCTCCCTAATGATACACTGAAAAACAAAAGGCTGTCTCATTGTTTACAGAGTGGTAGCTTGAATTTAAGTAGGTAGTTCAGAGTTTGTATTCCCTCTATTTAACAGAAATAGAAAGCTTCTAGAAAGCAATTAGAGATTAAGACTCCTACCTTTAAGAACAGATATGCTAAGCACCTTTTTTGTAGTTATTCAGTGATAATGCATGAAGATCAAGCAATGGTATAAAGCTAGCTGAGAGATGACCCTGTGGAAGACAGTACTTCTGACTAAGCCTCCAAATCCTTTGTACAGCAGGTGCCTCCCTTGATCTGGGATCCAAACTGCAGGTTTGTCTTTCTGAAGCTACTCACCAAAGGTGGCGGATGGCTTTAGGTATCCTGAAAGAATATTTTACACCACAAGACTTCATGCAGAGTGGACAGCAACACCTAGATCCAACACCATCTGCGTGACTGACCAGGGCACAGCAGATATAGATGTGCAGCATTCTAGAGCACTGCCATCTCTATGCCCATCTCTGAACCACAACTACTACTGGTCATGAGCTAAAGATGGTACAAAGAATCTGGCACTTGACACATTCTGAACATGCATGCAGGACTGTGCCTGGAAGTTTAGGAAATGCACTGCCCAGAAAAGATGCATGATTACTCTTGGGCATTTCCAGTGGAAGAGATGGTATCTGAGTAAAAAGCCTGAATGACTAGAAAGATTTCACCTATAGGTACACTACCTCTTCTGGATCATTCCTGGTCACCATGAGTCAGCTAGCTTGTCTTAAGTAGATCAGGAAAACAATATATTAACAGTGACTGCAATAGATAAGCAGAAGTTGACACCTCCAGCCAAAAACACTAACAGGAGCTGCGCCAATTCTGTATGACTAAAGCTAGATGGATCCATTCCTATGCTACCTGCTCTAGGTGAACCTGCTTTAGCAGATGGGTTGGACTAGATGATCCCCAGAGGTCCCTTCCAACCCCCACCATTCTGTGATTTTGTCTTTAAGCTGTTAAAAATGCAAAAGAAAAAATACCAACAAACCACAGCTGCCTGAAAAGGATTAGAAAAATGTATCAAATATTATTTGCCTGATAACTAACCCTACTAGCAGGTGAGAAAGAAAAACTTGCTCTATGAAACCTCAAATGATGCTTCCCATACTCAAAAAAGATCCAGCACAAGTATCCAGCGCAAAATAGATATTTTAGCATATTACTGATAAAAACAATCACATCAGGAAGCTGTGATCATTTAATCTCTTAAGATCTTGTTCTCCTAGTGTATATGTGAGAGATAGTCAAGTGTATGGTAAGGCCGTGATAGTTGTGAGGTGTTTCTCCATATGAATTCTTTGATATCTAATAAAAGGTGAGCACACACTAACTGCAATATGTACATTAAGAGAATTTCTCCGATAACTACTTGTTTCCACAGAATTTGTTATGGACTGAAACTGATCAAATTTCCTAACACTCTTGTCAAGCCTCATTAAGAGCAGCCAGTGAATTCACAAATTATTGGACAGGAAATTGTCAGGGAAAAGCACATTTATATGATTCTGAGGTTAAAAATACAAACCAAAGGAAAAAAAAAGCCAAAACCAACCAAACAAAAATCCCCAAACAAAATCCCCAAATCAAACTAAAACCGCAATTTCCTAAATCCTTTTCTTCACTAGTATTATTTTGTGTCCTAGATTAAGGCACATAATTTTGCAGCAGTGTTTCTTCCTCTGTCAACTTCTTAGGTCGGTTTCTTTCTTTTCCAATAGTGTGATCTCTACTCTTCACCTTTTATTGCCATTTGCATTCAACAGTGAACAAAGCTCAAAGCACCGCACAAACTGTGCCTCCAGAATTTCTCAACAAAGTGACTTATTTCCTCAAGTTCCTCTCTGCTTTGTACATTTACCTGTTCATTCCTAATTCTGAATACCATAGGTGGAGGAAGAACAAGACAACAGCTCAAAATTCATCATATATAAACAATTGATCGAAGAAATGGGTCCCACTGTTCACAGCAAGCACTGCTATCATTATGTTAAGGTGCTGAGAAACACTGTCAGCGTTGAGGTTGTGAAAGTTGCCTGGGTCTTCTTGTATTGTATCTTCCAACCACATGGCTTTGTGTCACATCTTAAAAGATTATATCATCTTTACATTAGCAAGGACAGCAGACCTGGGACTGTTTTTGCAGAGCAAAACTGTTGGTGCTAAGAATAACATCTGCACCGTAAGCAACTCCCAGACCAGTTTTAACTGGAAGGAAATAAATTCATGTGCTGCATGTCTGCTCTTACATGTGAGCAAATACAAGCTAACTGGGGACAATCAGGATAACTGCTTCCTAGTGCATTCCTGATCCCAAGTAGAATGCTAATGTACATGTCCAAGTCTCCAACAAATTCCAGTGTCTGTTCTCACTACTTAGAGGATGGGCACCATCTAGGAAACGAAACCATTTACCAGATAGGAAAACCACTAACCAGCTTTGTGTTGAAAAGGCATTTCCTTCTTCAAGAGATTCTTCTTCTGCTCATCAGCATGACATTCTGTAGGAAACACTGTTTCATTATTGGTTTATGAGAAAAGTTTAATGAAATAAGTTAGTTAAGTATTTATACATATGTAGTAGAGCAGCAAACGCAGCAGAGAAATTCCATGTACTGTAAGGGTACTGAAAAAGCAAAAATTCTATCTGATGTGATTGAAACAGATGCACATACAGTCAGTACATGCACTTGGCTAGCCAATGTACTAATTTCAAGGTTACAAAGCTATCATTAAAACTCTTAGATTCAAGACATGCAAAACTCATGTAACACTTCAGTTCTAAGGAATTTTGGTTTTGACACAGGTTCTGTGAAGTCCACTGGGCTCCTGGAATATGTTATTTCTAGACAGTTGTGCCCAAACTCTGAAATTTACTTCACCTTGATCACAGCTATTAAGCTACTACGATTACTTTCACATACCACCTCTAGCCTCTCCCTCATTCTCCCCATGCATTTCTCATCACAGGGATTTTTCTAGGTATGGTGTGGACAAAGAACACTCTTGAAGTTAAGCATCCTTCTACTGTGGGATGCATTTATCGATTCCATGTCTGTTATCTAACTGGAACTTCCATGTTCCACCTTGTTCTTAATACCTTCAGCTCTACCCCTGAGCACCTCCTGGACATCAGCTTGGTAGACTCTGCTGGACTTGCTCCAGTATGACAGTGACTTTAAGTACTGCAAAGTCCAAATCTGGACACAGTACTCCAGATTCAGTCTCACAAGATCCTAACAGAGGGGAATGATCACTTCCTGGATCTGTTAGCTTCACTCTTTCTAATACAGTCAGTAGAAAACCTTACAAGCTGGAGAACCTGTTATTGCCAGTTAATACAGGACAATGTCCTGGGAGACAATTAAGGAAGCCAAGGGGAACGGCCAGAAAAACATTCTCCAGGAGCCAATGCCAGAAACTCTGAGGGAAACTATAACAGCCAAGAGTAAAAGAGAATCATCCAGGCAGACACAGGAACTTATGACCCCTCTTTAAGAGAACTTGTGAGAAAGTTTTCACTAAGCTACGTGGAAGGAAAACAAAAAAGAAATGATGCCAGCTCAAAGGAAGAGAAAGTGAAATACAAGTATCATTAAAGAATTCATATGAGCCGAGTACAACTACAAACACACAATATAATACAAAACACGTAATAACATCACACTTGACAATGCAGCACTAAAAGCATTAGGTATTAAGATACTTACTTTCAAGGTCATCTTCAAATATTTCTTCTATTATGACATCAGGACTGAATGGAGACTTGGGTAGATCAGGAATACTCTGATGATGTACCACAGGAAGCTTTTCTTGTACTTGAGTATTTTTCACTTTTTGAACACAGAGTTTATTTTCAAAAGCCTTTGTTTTTCTTTCTCTGTCACATGCTGGAAATGTATTCTCTGCAGGTAATTGAGTATCACAGCCTGGCTTTTCTTCTTTGTCATCAAGGAGAAGAGTGCATTGTCCATTACATACACTATATTTGGGAAAACGTTTATTTGGAGACAAGTTAATATAATCCAGTCTGTTTTCAGAAAAGCAAGAGTCAAAGCAGAGGTTTTATTAAGAACATATCACTATGTTAAGAAACCAAAAGTTGGTTGAAATAAACTGTTATTTTTTGGAATATCAAGACAACAAAAACAGTAACTTTATTTCTGAAATCCAAGAAGAACTGGCAGAGAAACAGCACATAATCTTGAGCACGACTCAGTACAAGAACTACCCTTGCTTAAATCATCAAACAGAGACCACAGGAACAAATACAAGCTATTTGAAAAAAATGTTAATAATGTGATAGATAGTTCATGTTAGATTTTTTCCAACCAAAACAATTCTATGAAAAACAAAAGGCATCTCAGATGCTTTTGTACTAACAGTTACTCTTCACTGGAATCTGCAGGATTTTCAAATATTATATAACACAGTAAGCCTTTTTTAACATAACCAGTGCTAACTACAACAGCCCGAACAGCAACTCCATTCTATTTTCTCAAGTTTTTGTCAAAGACTGCAGGGAAAAATAAATAAAGGGTACTAAAAGAAAATAAAAGCAGTTGGAATTCTTAGAATACAAGTCAGTTTTTTTCTGGTTCATCTTAAGTAATTTCTTTTGGCACTGTAAGCAATCAGTATTTAAACTGTGAAGTGGAAATACTATAAATTTCAGTATTTGCTGTCACTTTTATTGACATTTATATCAATTATTTCCATATGCTGAAATGATAAACATCTCTATTATGTGTACTATGAACATGTAGCTGTGGTCCTCAGGGACATGGTTTAGCGGTGAACTTGGCAGTGCTACGCTAACCCTTGGAACTGATGGTATCAAAGGTCTTTTTCAGCTTAAGTGATTCTATGATTGTACCATTAAACACCAGCCAAAGCTGAAAAGCACATAGCATTAAAAAAAAATAATCTTGGTAACTTAAGAGATACAGTGAAAGGGATACAGTTGGGTGAAACACAAGTAAAATTGAAATGTCACGAGCATTAACTGAATTAACTGGAATGCTGATTGAAATACCAGCATCTGACATTTTAATATGATTCATTATACTCTTAGAAACCCAAAAGCATAAACAGATATGTTAAAATTTAATCTCCAATAAATATTTGACCATTAGAAGAACATGTAAGTTACTGTACCTGTCCTCTTCATTAAAAAAATACTTACTGCTCTGCTGTTCCCCATTCAATCTTGCCCAAATTTTTCAACAAAGATGTAGTCTCATCAGTGTTTAGGAAGAATCTCAAGAGAAGAGAAACATTACAGAAGGTGACATGAATGCCTAAAACACTCTTGAAAGTCTGAGATGTATAGTATTTTTTAGCACAATATTCATGGAGGGGCAAAAGAAGATTCATTACCTACTTCAGTTTCATTCTTCCACCCCTATTAACAACAGATTTGTTTGCTCATTTATCTTTACATTCATACTTAAAAACTCTCTTGTCTGTTGCTTTCTCTCTCTCTCATGTGAAGTACTCCCAACATTCACTTACTGAGTTTTCACACCTAAGCCCAGTTTAGTTCAATAAATTATTCTGCTTGGAGAAAAAGAATTCTCCAACAGTTCTGTAGAACAGAATTGTAACTGAAGTCCAAAATGTATGTTCTTTTTGTTCTGCTTATTGTTACACTGATAAACAGCCATTTCTTTTACTGATGAAAGCTAGCAAAGTTTTCCAAGTACTATTACAGTTAGGGTAACAGAACTGTAAATATAACTTCATTCAATGAAATTCTTCGTTTGCTGTCCAGTTTTAATGAAGGATTTGTGAAAACTAAAGTGTAAGCAGTATTGGAACAGTCCAGCTTTTCTTCTCCTTCCCATCCTTTCAAGAATGTAGTCTACCATTCATTCTATTGGCATTTTAAGACTACAGAGCATGCCTCAACTCCTGTGCACCTCCTATAGTTGTGATTTTTTTAACCTCTGGCATTTTTTGCAGTGGCACCACCATGTGATGCCTGGAAACTCATCCATCCATCAGATCTCTTTCATCCCCTATTTTGTTCAAGTTTTTAAAAGCTCTTCCAATACAAACAGATTTGATTTTGTCATATTTTAGCATTCTTCTAGGTTGGGAGAGTTTGCCATTACGTATTTAAACAGGCTTCTCAGAAATTCTCATTCACCACTGACATTATCTTCGAAATAGGCCCTACCTACCAAGTCACTAAGTCTATTAAAAGATGATTTTAAATATTCCTTTATTCATACTCTAATGACTAAACTAACATATGACAGGAGGAGTCACAACTTTGTTAAGCATTGGAAGAGCCTGCCCAGGGAAGCGGCCGAGTCACCACCCCTGGAGACATTTGGCTGAGACAGTTGGGACTGTTCAGCCTGCAGAAGATTCCGGGGAGACCTTCAGTACTTCCAGCAGCCTTTCAATACTTAAGAGGGTCCTTATAAGGAAGATGAGGACAGACTTTTTAACAGGGCCTGTAGTGACAGGACACAGGGGTAACAGTTTTAAACTAAGAGACGGTAGACTAAGATGTAAGGAAGAAAGTTTTTTACAATGATGGTGGTGAAGCAGTGGCACAGGTTACCCAGAGAGGTGGCAGATGCCTCATCCCTGGAAACATTCACAGTTAGGTTGGACAGGAATCTGAACAACCTGATATAGTTGAAGATGTGCCTTCTCATTGCAGAGGGGGTTGGACTAGATGACCTTTAAAGGTCCCTTCCAACCGCAACCATTCTACGATTCTGTGATTTTAAATACATGTAGACATGGTGCTTAGGGACATGGTTTAGTGGTGGATGGGGTAGTATGAGATTAACAGTTGGACTTGATTTTAAGGGTTTTTTTTCCCATAAGTATATGGTAATTTTTCACATTTTGCATGCACATAATCAATTTAGAGCTTCATTCCTCTGTGCCAGTACAAATCCTATGGCACACAACCACTCTATCCCCCAAGGTGGTTCCGTGTCCTCAAAGATAATGGGATACCCAAGATGTTCCAACTTAATACCACCTTTGTTCTGTCCCTCCTTCACTGTTCCCAAATGAGGCCTTTATACACTAGGATTACAGTACTGTGACCAGCCTTATGACCAAGATGCATAGGGTCAGATGTACCACAGCCATGACAGATTTTCTTACTCATTTCTAGAATAAAAATCATATTTGCCACTTTCACTGAGGGCAACATGGTAACTGTGATTTTCCACAACTTTCTTCTTAGACGTCAATGTCCTAAAGAGCACTTAAGGATTTCCTGAAGGTAAGATATAGATTCATTTTTAAGAAAAACAATGTAGCCATTGCTTTCCCCATTTATTTCTGCTTATAAGGGAAGAAGAGGAATTTTAGAGGTGGCAGAAGTTGTTCAAGAAGTTTAAAAATTGATTTGCTTACATAGGAGCAAATTATATGTGCTTTCTCCTCACTGCCTGAGGTGAAGGCTACTGTGAACTGTCAATGATGAGTTTATATACATCTGAACTAGTAGTTTTCCAGCAAAATACAAGTGAAGCAGGTTGATGTCTGCTGTTTAACTGTTATACAAACAGTTTCTGTAATGAAGATAACCAATGCATCCCAATATATCTACCACTCCAGTCATTTACCTTGGTGATATTTTTTCATTCAAGCTATTCACTCTTGAGAGCTCAGCCTCAACTGGCAACTTTAAATTATAGATTACCTGCAAATAACAAGCACAGTCTTAGCTTCTACTATACAAAAAAGCAGATAATACAGGCATCTATTATCTATGACATGACAAAGCCAGAGTATGACAGCTTTAATTTTACAGAAAAATGAGCAAAATGAGTTTACTCATTAACAGCCAATTCTCAATATCCCTTTACACTGCTAAGACCTAATGGTTGAGAACTTTGTAATGTTAGCATGTAAATGGAGGCAGGAGTCAGATATTCCTTTGTACAAACAGCTACTAAGAAGGTGATTTCTAAGAAGGTAGGCCTAGGGGATGCCAGCTCCCAAGAGTGACACTGGGCAAGAGGGAGTTAAGTGACACAAAAAAGGAGGGATCAGACTTCTTTTCTGGATTGGATGACAAAGATTATATTTCTTCCTATGGAAAGTGACAATTGGATGCAGGGAACATGACAATCTAAAAATCACACTCCGTCAAAGAATGACAAGGCCAGTTACTATTTTTCTCAACATTCAGAGAGGTGGTGGAGGCCCCACCCCTGGAGACATTCAAGGTCAGTCTTAATGGTACTCTGAGCACCCTGATCTGAAGATATTCCTGCTCACTGCAGGGCAATCGGACCAGATGACCTTTAAAGGTCCCTTCCAGACCAATACATTCTTTGATTTTAAGGACTACTAAGGTTCCAAATGAAATATCTGGGTAGCACATTAGAAAGAAGAGAGGGAGCTATTTTATATACACCTCATTTTAAATATTAAAATGTGGAACTCACTGCCACTGCATATGAATACATATAATTGTGGAATAATTACCGGGGGTAACTTAACAATTTAACTTGTATTAAAAGCACAGCATTATTTGCACATGAAGGAAAGATAGAATATTGAAGGAGCTTCCTGGGCAGAGTCCAGCTGGTATGCAAGGAATCCATTCCACAGTGGTTCCCTGAACTGCACTGCCTTCAAAACAGCATGGAGGGAGACGCAGAGTGAAGACTCCGCAGCCAAGCTCTGTGATCAGCTCCACTGATCAGTACTGTGTCAGTCTTCCCCATCCACTTGCTGTTTCAGAAAGCAAGCTCTTCAAGGCAAGGACCATCCTTTTTTGCTTCACACCAGTCCCCAGACCCTAATTTGTGACCAAGACCAAATATAAACTTTGTGTGCGTTAATGTAAAATCTCAATACTGAAGTCAGCAAACTGAAAGGTGGATCACAAACTTTCAATCCAAATTTGAATGCATCCATGAAAAATAAATTACTTCAGAGTGCAAGAATGTAACTACCTGAGCAAGATCACAATAGATTCTTACAGCAGGTGTAATTTTTAATTCCTCTGCAATCCTAATGGCAATAATCAAGCACTTTTTCTTCTCTTCAATTACTTCCTTAGCTTTTGCAATATCGATACCATAGCTGTTGATGCTCTTTTCTAATTCTGCACACAATTGTCTCTTCCTGTATAAGAAAAAAATTACTTTTCAGAATTAATAAGCACTCAGTACAAATTCACTCAAACACACAACTGCCAGTTACACCACAGTACCAAGTGGATACATCTCATATCACAATACCATTTTCCTCCAACAGTGAAAAGTAGAAAGCATGGAAAACCCACTTAATTGAAAGAACCACAAAAGTTAAGAGTTCATACTGAAAAGCCACTTCATTTTGAGAAACATGTTTCTATTAAATGTTGAAAGCATTCTTCCATTCAAGCCTCCTGATATTTCCATACACATCCAGATGAAAACTAAACAGATGGATTTCACAATTCAGTCTATGAAGAAATCAGATCCCCCTTTCCAGAGCCTTTTTTGGAATCCTAAGCTTTGACACCCCTCCCCCTGCTTAAATCTGAAGATACAACTACTTTTGCAAATGAAGGAAACAAGTGTCCTTGGGCTTCTATCAGCTTGAAAATTTGCAGAAAGTCAATTTTATAAAAAATTATTTTTGCTATTAAACTGATCATCCACTAATGGCAGTATCAGAAAAACTTCAAAACTGAGTTATTTCAGAAAGCTAACATCATTAAGGCTAGTCTTTTTCTTGTTTTAAAGAGCAGAGGCTGCATAAACTAGTGTTTTCCAACCATGTAAACCAGCTCCAAGATGCCAGTATGAAAGGGCAAAAATGCTGCACAAAACCTGAAAACAGGCATTACAAAATACTGCTATTATTAAAAATGGAATTTTAATTAGAATTCTTTTATCTGAATTAGAAACAACTTCTTGATAAAAATGACCCACCTCCACCATCTTACAAACTAGATTATTACCTTATGAGTAGAGAAGTAGTAAGTTCATCAAATGCTCTATTTGCAGTTTCTGCAACTTTGTGTCCTTCCTGCTTCACTTTCAATTCCAAGTATTTCAGCATCTGTTTTGTTCAGTATTGAATAAACATGAATTTATTATTTTGTTATTCATTATTATTGTTCTCACATTACTGTTTTTAAAATTCAGAACAGAAGCAATGAACAGTAAGACAGTGATCAACAGCCCAGCAGAGTGACACTGAATGATGTAAGAGTGACACTTCAATCAATTATAGCTCATATAAATCCCTTTGTTTTCTCTAACTTCTAGTTGGCTTGCACTGTCTGGGGCCTCATGTCAAGCAAAGTCTTAAGGTCTATGAGGCAGAAAACACATAGATCTTGGGTCCACTGCCTCGCTTTCCTTACTTGACATTCTAATATAGCACCATACACAGATGACCAGCATGCTAAGATCCACTGTTTTAAACTCATTGTAAGCATAAAGGGGAAAAAACCCCACTTCAGTTACATTTTATGAAGACACTATGGAAAAAATCTCCGTAATGCAATACTGCTTTGGTAACTCTCAGTCTTTGTTGAAAAGCTGTTGGCAGACCACAGTTGTATGCATTGAGTTGTTATACTAGAGCTGCTGAAACAATAGGGTTTTTTTAACAAGATGCTGTTAGTGTATGAATCAGGTATTTAACAGACAGATTGGCTGCTGCAAGAAAACAAGTTAGAAAGGGAATAGAAAAGAAGTTTTAAGAACACTTCATGCCACACTTACTACAATGAATTTGCTTTAAGCTTTTGGATCATTAAACATTTCTATGCCCGGTGAAGTAAAAAGTAAATACGCCATCATGTAAAATGCAACCAAATGGCAAAGACAGAACTGCAAGCTTTTCCACAGCACATTTAGTAAGAGTTCAAATTTAAACAAAATAGTTATCACTGATGAAGTTCATAGGTTAGTTAATAAAATCTATTAGCATTATCCAGTATTTTAGGATTCTTCCTAGATTTTATACTGTGAATAAAGATTCATTACTTGATTTACATGTTCTGCATATGTATCTGTTAAAATTACTTCTGTTGCCCAAGTAATTCCTTTTCCACATTTAAATCCAGAAGGAGGCTCATGAAGACTAGAAAGTTAGCATAGTTGCTAGACCAAAAATAAATGCTGAATTTTACCCCAATCCATGGAAACACAAGCTGAATACTTACAGACTGGCTTATATATGGTTCTGCTAAATATATGGATTGAGCTATTAACTTTAAAACATACACAGGCTCCTTTTACAGACTACTCCTCTAGTCTGTAAACTCCAGCCTGGAGTTTAAATCTGTATATTCACCAAAATAGCACAAACAGTTGAAAGACAAGAGATGACACAATTAAGGCAGTAAAAGCATGTTTAAATAGCATGTTAATGTGTGACTACTCATAACAAAAAGCTTCATTCAAGGACAGGGTTTAATATTTCAAGAATTATTTAACTTATTTTTGCTCACCTCATCTGCAGAACATAAGTGGCTGAGATTACAATCAGCTATGCACAAAGCTTCATCAAGATCTTCCATAGTTTTCCTGTCCTAGGGAAAGATTTGCCAATGAATATAAAGTTACTTGTATGACTAGAAGACAACATGGGCTATACTCATTTGCTGTTTTGACAAAGGGGCACTTGATATGGGTAACTGATGATCTGTGTAAGACTCTGAGCAGATCTATAGCTACAACAGGTCCAAAATACTCAGCCCACCTGACCTACACACTGAGAACATTTACAGTGTAATATTTCTGAAACATGGAATTTTAATTTTGTTAACTACATGCAATTTATTTGCACAGATACACACAAAAACCAAATGAAAAGATAGTATGTGAAGGAAAAGCAAAATAAAGTTACTAATACAGAAGAAATAAAACATGCAAGATTGAAGAATGGGAATATTGCAGCCTAGAAAATAAGTAGAATATTTAGAAATATCATTTGGGGTAAACCAATAAAAATAAACAAATGTAATAAGCTCCCAGTGTTACACTGATGTGAGAAACAACAATAAAATGCTTGCATATAAATCAGCACACAGGCAAATGTACACACAGAAATGTCTTATTTTGCCACTAGCACTACTAAAGCTAGTGTTAAGGGAATTGATTAGAGTGCTGGCATTTTGCTAAAGCAAAATGAGAACAACATCAGCTGGGAATGCTCCACAGAGTCAGGGATGGTGCTGTGTAAGTCTGTCACTATTAGGCAATCAGTTCACCCTCCCAAAAGACAACATAACTAATGTGCAAATAACTCAAATTTCTAAATGGTTCCTCACTAGTGTTAAGGAGAACAAACACAAACTAGAGAAAAACTAAAGGTTAAAGTTCAAAAACCTGAAATAGTTCTGCCTCTGACCAGACACTGGGGTAAGTTAAAGGAAGTGCTGCCCACAAACTAAGAGAAACCTGTTAGTCACACACATCATTATGGAGTTTATTAAAGATGTTTGTTGTCACCTTCATCTCTAGAACAACTTTCCAATTAATGTATCTGAACATATCTGTCAACAGTAATATACGAAAGTTTAAGATAACATGATACAGCTTTATTTCAAATAGACCTTTCCAAAAAATGCTCAGAAAAGAAACCAGTTTCCAAACTTTAATAGACACCGTAACAAAACTACCTAAAAAGCCAAGACATTCGACAAGGTACAATTCTTTCATGATAACTGTACAGGGCAATCTCCATAGAAGAAAATAGGACTGGAAAAGGATGTATTGTCTATTTTCATTCTACTCTGCCATTTAAAATATCCACAACATCAGTTCACCTGGCCTAAAACTTCACTAACTTTGTTCAGAAAGGTGAGGTTAGAAAACTTAATAGATTGTTTCAAGAGAGAACCAAGTGTCCAAAAACCTTATTGCCCTGAATGACTACTTTAAGGATGTTTTGCATGAGCCTTGCAACTGTATTGAATTTAAAAATTAATTCAAAAGCCCTAAACCCAAATATTGTGACACCTCAGGTATCTTTTAAGAAGAGCTAAGTTCAAAATACAGTTTCCCAGCTAGGTGAATACACTAGCCCTCCTCAGCTATAATCTGGTTGGGTGTGAGCTGCATTAAATATTGTCAAGTTATTTCATTACCACTGCAGCTGTACCTCAATTCTGTGAGATGGTATAATACAACATAACTATGAAGGCTGCAGGTTTTTGTACTTTAAGAAGCACCCATGCATATACAGAACTATTAACTATGCATACACAAAAATAATGAGAACATAAGGAAATGCCATATTAACACACCACATCTGCTGATGGAGCTAGAGCTGGTTTATCCTTCAGACCACCATTAGAAGAAACCAGGTGCTCAACGTTTCCCTCTTCAGTATAGTGACGGAAGGGCCTGCAAAACAGAACTTTAAGGGAAAAAAACTACACATTTTAAGTAAAATATCAAAACTTTCCACAAATACTTTAAGACACAATTTGAATACTTGAAAATCATATACACACCTATTTTTGAAACAGTAGAAATCACACTGTGATATACTAGAGGACCTCAATTTTCAAATTTTCCTTTTTACTAGCATCATCTTAATATTCATCTGTAGTAACTGTTTTTCAACTGACAATTTTGGCAAGGCTGAACAAAACCTTAGTAGGTGGTAGTGATATTTATCCTCGAGTGAGAGTAAAATGTATGACTGCTAACATTCCAGGTTTCATTTTTCATTTGTTGCCCAAATATTTGCTTTTAGATATCCCATCAGATATTGATTAGGCTTTCAAAACCTTTTAAATGACAGAACAGACTAAAAACATCTACTGACGTTCTATTAGGATGGCTTTTAAATTCTGTTGTATGGTCACCCATACCTGCTCTTCAGCAAAGTACACATGTATCTAACCAGCTGTTAAGACTCTCTCAAAAAATCTGCATAAGCCAACCTAATTATAGGAAGGAAGCACTGTGCTGTTCTTCCTGTGCTCAGTTTGCTGTTGCTGATGGGCTGTGAGAGGACTTAAGAGAACACTGCTGCAGAGACCGATAGCTATACATGAAATCCTGAGTTTCTGTTTTATTTTGGGCAAGGTTAGTGATGTGCCTGACATGCATTGATCTTGGAAGATTAATTTCCTATACCTCTTTTACAAACCTGATCTGTATAGAACAGATCCCTTATGTAACATATCTGTAAGAATGATCTGGGCCTATTGGTGTTTGTGGCAACATGAATCTCCACAGCAATGGCAGGAGGGGGAAGACACCTCCTTTAAGACTTCCTTCAAGTAGGCTAGACAAATAATTAAGTGAATGTAATTTAGATATAACAAGACCACAGAACACTGCCGGCATCTAGTTTTTATAGCTGTGACTGGTTATCAATGCAGAAGGTGTAACAGGAGCAGCGGGGGGGGGGGGGGGGGGGGGGGAGGGGGAGAGGAGCGGCCTCG
>WTSP01006857.1:74875-98436 GCA_025331215.1 Actenoides lindsayi | reverse complement strand
ACGTGGCTCAGGAACAGATTGCAGTCATGGTCAAGGATGTGGGGGGTGGGTGTTACTGGTTCCAGTATATGAGAAGGTGGGGGAGGAGGGGAAGGAGGCACTCCAATGGTTCAGTGCTTCATGTCAGAGCCTGCCATTCAGTCGTTCTCTACTCTCCCTATGAGCCCTTATCAGGGAGTTACCACAGTGCTTAAAAATTCCAGTTCAAACATTTTCAAGCCAAACTAATCTGTTTATTCTTGCCTTTCAATGTAATCAAATATCAAGCACGTTGTGTTCCCACAGTATGAGACACCAGACTGAAAAGGCATTAGTAAAGTTTAAAGAACACGTTAAAAACAAACAAACAAACAAACCCACCCTAGAAACAGCCCAAGAGAAACAGCTAGAGATGCTTTCTCAGTCAAGTCCTCCTACAGTCTGGCATCTAAACATATAAAAACCAGTTGGGTTAATAAAGGTTTACCTTGTTAGCCTTTGTGAGTTGCTGCTACGCCGCCCAAGCTGAAAATCAGTTTTGGTCTAAATTCAGAGGGAAGAGGTAAAACAAGTTCAAATACAAGGTTAAATACAAGTCCCAGTAAAAAAGTGTTCTATAAGCCTCTTTTCTATGATTCTGTGATTCTATTTTCACCTTCAATACCTCCCCGTCATTTCAAGGAGACCAAGCTTCAAAAGCAAGTGCTGTTCAATCGAGCAACAAGAGGTGTAAGAAAACAGCTTCCAATCCAGAGCTCTGTAGTCATCAGTTTATCTTTGTGGTAGGTGAAAAGAGCTCCCAATAAAAGGAATGCTATTTTACTGTTTGTTCTTAGTAATCTTGCCACTACTACACAAAACTTTTAACACATTGCATTATTGAACCTGTTTACAATTCATTTTTGTAATAAAGTTTAATGATGAAGCCAAATTTCAAAGATTTCACTTACTTGTCTTTTGCAATAAAGACTAAATCTGACTTTTGTAACAGGAAAAAAAAGGAATGGCCACACCCTATCATTTGCATAAAGATAAAAAAACCCCACTTTGTCCAAAAATATAGACTTCTCAAGCAAAGGGCATAAGCATGTCACAACACAGAAAAGACTTGCAAGCAAAAGACTTTTTTTCAAAATGTTGTAACAGAAATGTATTTCTAATAATAATTTCTAATTGTGCAGTACCAGACAAAGTTAAGTTGTTTTTTTAAAAAAATCTTTGAAGTAATTTTATTTGGGAGCTGGCAGGGAAAGATTGAAAAAAAACCCAACCACCACCCAAAACCATACATATGCACGAGTTGCTTTCTTGCACATTATGTGCAGATGAGAGGGTGGAAAAGAGCTGGCAACGTGGGGCACCAAAGAAAACTGTAAAAATAAACCTTCCTATAATCAGTCTTTGGACACATCAGATGAGTACTGCTTAGCTACATTTCATTAAGAGAAATGCTAGCAAAGACTTCCTGGGGAGCAGGTAGTTACAAAGTGCAGGCCCGTACCTTAGAGGGGACCTGAGCCTATGCTTTAATCAGTTCCAATGAAAATGCAAAAGATCCTGTAATAGCACTATTTCAGACCACCAAAGTGACTACTGAACAAAAAGCTTTATAGGAACTTACTCTTGTAGAAGAGAAAGCAAAAAAATCATCACCTTCACCCTTCACATCAGCACGCAACGCTGTAAAAGTACAGGAAACACATGACTGGAACTGTTGTTAACTTTAGACCATCTTAACCAATGACACAAAAGGGAATGCATGATCAGCAGAGTATTCTTCTAGATAGTATCCATTAAATCAACAGGAATTGGGACAATTACTTTTCTAGTGACAGAATTTGAAAGCTAGATGTCCAGAAAAACAGACATGGAAGTTATGGCAATTACAAAAACTTACTTGTGCTTAATGGTTGGGGTATTATCTGCATTATTAGCTATGTTATGTTGCGGCTACATTTCAGGACAGGACAAGCACATGAAAGGAAAGACAAAAAGGCAAAGGAAAACACATACTCAATTCCTGCAGTACAGGAAAAAAACTTGCTTCATAAAGCATCCATAAATACCATGTACTCAAAACAAATCTGCAACTCTTGGAAAAAAGAGCCCAGAAATACAAGGTTTCTTTTAAAACAAACTTTTTGGTAGTTTTGTCAAGAAAAACAACAGAAGGGGAAGAGAAAGGTATTGATTGCTTTTGCCAAGTACCAGAAATGTGGTAAATAGTATGTTAACCCAAACTGGTAGCCAATCTATTGTCTTAACAGACCCTATAAAATACAAATTAACAGTTAATATAGTACACCACAAAAATTGCTGGAAACAACAGTAAAGATCTAAAAGCTTTACCTTTCACATGTGTAGCTCTTGACATATGACACAAATCACTGCTTCTGTCTTTTGGTTCTATAAAATCCTCTTTTAGAATCTTAAGACGTTGCCTTCTGAAGTTAAAGGTTCAAGATTAGGAAGAGCAACCAAATGTGAATTCTGACTTCCAGCTCTCTTAGAAATGAACTTGCCCACTTTTACCAAAGGACATTATGAAGAAGGCACAGTTGGCGAAACACACACCACATGCACAAAATTTTTTTTCCCCTCTTTCAATGCAAGGGGAAGCAATTTACCTCTGTGATATCAAATTCATTATCCATAAAGGTGGCACTAGAGATTTTAGGTATGCAGGATTTAAAGTAACTAGACCCAGCATTAGTAAGTTGTTCTACAATCAATTTTAATTGTATTAATTCTATACTTTTAAAATAAAAATATACTGACTACATCAACAGTGATTTATTTACTTGTAAAATATACATACAGGTCAATATCAGATACTGGCAGCCTAGTAACACAGTATTTGACATCTCAACATGTATTTAAAATGTCTTTTTTTCCTGTAGCTACTCCAAAGCTAAAACTTTTCACAAACTGGATGTTCTACACATACATAACACATAAAAACGGACTCACTCAGATTTTTTCTACATTTCCTCAATACTATTTTCTGATAATCTTACTGTTAGAGCATAAAAAATATCAAAGCTACTAGAGTAATCTCAAAATTCACATACCTTATAGCTTCTGTTCTTCTACGAAGTTCCTCATTAGTGTCATCCACCAAAAACTTTCTACTCATGATGGTGTCCAACTTTAAAAAAACAAGAAAGTGACAAATTCTCTACCACATACACTTGAGGAAATGCTACAGCTTACGTGCAGCACTTGGCAAAGAGTAAAATGAGAAAGACAGGCACAAAACCGAAAAAAAACCACTCACCTCTTCTTTTCTTGAAAACCAAATCTTTAAAATGCCACAAAACACTGGCCTGTTTTGCACTATCCAGCTACGCTGACTCACCCACCCCAAACCTTACCACTACTAGACACAGCAGGAGACATCCCTGCTGGTCGTCAAACCTCTTTATTGAGCATACATGCCCAATATGTCTGTTTCTCTTTTCTGCACTCTCTCAATACTGTAGTTTCACACCCTGTTTGTGATCCACCAGGTACACCCACCGCGACTCCCTTCCTCAAGGCCTCGGGTGGGTAGGGTAGGGTCGGGTCGGGTCGGGCCGAGCAGCGTCTCCCCTCAGCACAAAGGAAGAACGACAACCCTACGACCGCCTGCCTCGCGGAGCCCGCCGCGCGCCAAAACGGCTTACCCCCAACCACCAATCAGCGAGAGCTTTGTCGGCCCCGTGTTCCCGTCGCAGCCAATCAGAGAGGGGCGAGGGTTGCTGTTGCTGCTGTTGCAGCTTTTGTTGGTGCCCTGAGGCGGGGCTGGGCTGCGCTCTGCTGTGGGCGGGGCGCTGGTTCGCTGTATCCCTCCCCTCGGCTCCGGGGAAGCCACAGCTCCTTGTTTGAAGACAGGGTGTTTCTAGCGCTGGAAGGCGTTAAGCCCGTGTTCTGGGGTTACTTTCTTCCGCGTGTATTCTCTTTATTTGCAGAACAAATAAGATAGGGTGGGTTTTTTTTTGCCGTATTTTGCCGCTCCTGGTTTTGCTGTCATAAATGTAGCGTGATAGTCTCCAGATTTCTCTTTAAATCACCTCTATTAAAATACAGTTAAATTTCAGAAACACACTGATTTTCCCCTGCAGCTTTTAGAAGCTTGCCAAGTCATGAACTAGGCCACCTTTCCAAGAGGCAAGTTTCCTAACAAAATGTTACCCGTCTTTTTGCACTGTTCATCCAGTAAAATTAAGTTCTTTCCCCCACTTTTCATTTTGAATGTACTAAGTGTTTGTCAGGCTGGGGTTTTGTCTTGGGTAAGAAGACAGTTGGGATGGTCACACAAACCCTGCTCCAGGTTTCTTAAAAATTTTCTTAAAAATAGGGTGTATTTATGTGGTGTGGCCAAAGCAAAGAGGAATTCTGTTGAGAATAGAGCCAAAGGAGAAGACGACAGTCCTGTCTACTGAAGGGGCAGAAGAAGAATTTCAGGAGTAATGAATGGGGAAGAAAGCAAGAAGAAAGGAGCAGTAATGTTAAAAAATTAGCCAATTTTGTGGAGCTAGGTCCTCACCTACTTTTTGGTAAAACACCCAAATCAGGCAAGCTTGCATTGGTTTCCTTTCTTCACAATTGAATGTGCATCATTTGTGAGGGGCAGAGCTTTCCAGAAGTTATCCTTGAACCGCCTCAGCTTGTAAATAATTTCCTTCAGAAGCCTTCAGTATTAACCAGGGACTGATTAGACTTGCCTTTGTATAAAAAACTTGTGGAGATCTCTTGTCAAATTTTACAGCCATGCCTTGTGTCCAGTCTGGTTCCATTTGGTGTGGGTTGGCCTTTGGAAAGTTTGTAGGAAACCTTATTTGTGAGATTAAAAATCGATATGTACCAGACTGAACTCGTGCATACAATATAGTTTCCCATGACTAGAAGTGTGTTCTTCAGAAACCACCTCCAAAGAAATCCTACAAAATACTGACAAAAAACAGGGCTGGGAGCCGAAATTCGTATTTCTCTGTGACCTGAAAATATATAGACTCAAGTTAGATATTGGTTCTATGGCACATTATCATTATCTCATCCTCAGCAAGCCCATGCTCTACAGGCAACAAATGAACCATCTCTCTCTGTACCTAAGAGCTAAGAACATTTATCTTGCTCTGTACATTCCAAGTTGTCTTTTCTTTCAGATTCTCCAACCAGTTGTTGCAATGAAGTTAAAATCTGAGGAATTTTCTCAACTTGCATTAAGCTTTGGAAATGGATTGCTCTGATGCAAAGGCAAGGAAAGGCTTGTGCACCCAAAATTCGATCTTTATCTTCCATATTCTATGTTAATTCACACTTCAAAATTAACTCTTACAAACATTACTTAAAAACATAGTGAATAATGTGCGAGGGGTAAAATATAGGGTGGGCGATGGCATATCTGTTGTGGGTGTAGCAGAGAAAAGGAAGTGATAGAAAAGATTGCCTTGGTTAAAGGTAAGAATGCAATTTTAAAACAGCAGTGTACAAGATTGTCTAAAAAGTAGCTTAACTAGCACTTTGATGAGAAGCCTAATTGACTCTTTGGTGGTAAGACAGTTCACCCTTGCTTATATTTCACCTTTAGCTCCATTTAATAATTAAGCGACTGATGGCAACAAATGGTCATATTACATTTTCTGCTTATGAATTTGTCAGAATCCATAAAAATACAGCTGCACATTCGGTTTTCTATGCCTCAACAAAGAATTATAAAATATATACATGCATGTTATTTTATATATTATGTGTATATTAAATTTGTTTATAGCTCTGTCAGCCTATACATGAAAGAATAAATACACACTGCACCCCTTCAGTTTTGTGCTCATACCACTCTGAAAATATGAAGACAAAACGTGCAACTTGGCTTATTATTTCTGAAAAGACAACAGTAGTTTTCCATAAAAGAAGGAACACCTTCTGTCTGTACCATTTGCTACTCAGAGAACATTACTGGTGCTTCTTAATTTTATCTGGCAGCATTTAAAATGCAGGCGGTATAAAAGTCAGTGTTTCTCACACAGGTAACCACAAGATGGCAGCATGGATCAACCCTGGGTGGACTCACTCTTCTACCTAGACAAGTGTGATCTCGGCTACTTCACTAGCTTTGTCTGTGTTAGAAAGTACGCTCTATTAGAAAGATAATGCTGAACAGAATGTTGTCTTTGATGTGAGAGAGGCAGCTGTATTTAAAACGCATAGTTAAATGCAGGTTGAAAACACATACATGTTGTCCAGACCATCTTGCTAGACAGTTCTTATTTATTCAAATTTCTTCAAATGAATCCTCCTTTCTCATCCTTTGTGTCTTGCCCTTTCTCAGCAAGAATTTCTGCTTTCAAAACTTAATGACTCCATTCACTAAAACTGGCTAGTGTTTGGGTATTTTGTGGGGTTGGTTTAAGATTTTTTTCTTTTTTTTTTTCTTTTTTTTTTGACATTTAGATGATAGATTCTGCAAATATGTATCTTGGTTATATGGTATGTAATTGCTATTGGGATTTTTTTTCTGTACTATGGCCGTGTGATTACATACTAAGTGGAAAACTAGTTTTTCCCTTAAATATCATGTAAGAGGCTGCACTTGCATTTGGAGAAAGAAGAAGACTTGTTATATTACTGCAGACAGGGCCAACTGCAATGTTTCAGAAAAATTTGTAGATGGGGGATGTGCAGCTTCACTGGAAGTGTGATTTAATCAATGAAATGCTAATTACATAGCATTAACAACTGAATTATCTGTTTTCTAAGGTGTCCATGAATTAGACAAGTAATTTCAAAATATTGTGGTGGTCTATCAGAAAGACACTGATACCTGAGGGAAATGTACTTTAATCTCAACTCCTCACCCACAGTATCTGGCTCATAATAATTACCTTTTGGAACTATCCCAGATTTAGGTTACTTACACTATGGAAGGGGTTAGACTTTTCAAGATGATGATTTTTTTTGGTTAGCCATGATGTACATGTTAATGATTTCTACAATTACTCAATGTACATAATTTCTACTCTAACATTACAGTTGATATTTTCTTCAGTGAAGTTTCTATCATTATAAATAATTAATTTTTACAACTGTAGCATCTGGCAGCAGTCATTCAAGTGGAAGTTATTGTTTACTCATCTTCAGTTAATATGTTGCTTTTATCACTGTGCCTAAAATGACTTTTTATTACTAGTTAAATATGATCATATATTACTAGTTAAATATGGTCATATGACCAGATGTTTCTGAAAGGGTAGGTCTTGCATTTTTCTGGTCCCAAGTGTGTGTTCACCCTTCCCTTGTGTTACCATTGGTGTTTCTGGAGCCATACGGTGAGCCATATCTGTAAGTTGCTGTTAGGTAACCATTTAGTTCCATCATAATTTATACCAAGAGCCTTACGTCCTTGTGTTTAACAGTGCAGTCAGTGGCTGTTTTTACATGGGCATGTCCTTGTAGTAGTGATTATTGGGTGTTTGTATTCAGTATTTGTTATTTTTCTATTTTTTTACGAACTAAATTAATTGCAAAGTATGCCAGATAATTTTTTGCTAACCCACCTTGCTGATTAAAACCAATGAACTACCTGTAAATGTAATGGTGGACAGTTTGGTCCTAGGTACATCTGTGGCATTTGTGGTAAATTCACACTGCTTTCTTTTATCTACAGATTCTTTTTTCTGTCTGAAGCACAGTATAATAAATTTTCTGAATCTCTCTTTAGGTATATTAATTCATAGGTATAAAAGTGTTTAACTTAAAATGTTATTGTGATTTTTATAAGATGCCATTAATGCATGAATCAAGCTTTCATCCTTTAAAATTCCTCTTACAAGCTTTTTACTGTGAGCGTAACATGGCACTTTGTGTTTAAATTCTGTCTTTTTTTAGCATGTAGGGAAATAGCAGCCAGAGGTTGGATTGTGTGTTAGCCTTGCCCATTGTGCTCAGCTGCTGAATCTGGGAGCCTGACAGAGGTGAGGCTGTTGCAACTCCATCTCTCTAGGTCCAGCCAGTAGTGAGGCAGAGCATATATTCCCAGTTTTAATTTAGTATAAATACACATATCTGGGAATAAAGACTTGTTAAACAGGCAGAAAGTCTTTTACTGACTTCAGCTTTCAACCTCTGTAGCTCAATATGCCTGTAGCAAGGCACAGATTTGGGCCCTAATGCAGAATTAAGTGTCAAAGAGAGACACTGTGGGATCCTGTGGGATCTAACTGAAGGCTCCGTGTAGGCACTGCAGTTTGTTTGGGAGTCTTTCAATTATTTTGTGTGTATGGAGATGTATAGAAGATGCTGAAATCTTTCCAAAATGCGTGTTGCAGATCAGCTGCTGTTAGGCTCATTGAAGATGAAATTCTGTCTCTAGGCAAACCAAGCTTTCTCTTTTGTTCTTAAAATCTTTGAGAAACTTGGTTCCACAGCAAAAATTCCGTCTGAAATTCCTCATTAAATATGCTTTCTAGTCCAAATTTTTTTGATCATAAATTATTACTTAGGACAAGAGGGCATAAAAAGTCTGTGGTTTTAGGGTCTAAATACATAGCTGAGAGGAATATGCTGGTGAGTGGGCTCGTTATTTGTTTTTGCCTTATAATATAACTTTAAGCTCATCCTTTATTGCCTACACTATTTTAAAACACGACATCAAAAATACTAAAGGTACATGGAGCCTTCAGGAGACCTTATTAGAGCCTAAGGAATAGCAGGTTTTGAGTAATATGTGAGCCCAACACTGACAAACGCTAATCAGTGCTTTTTGGAAGCATGTATTTCAACGGCATACATGCCTGTGCAGTCCAGAATTACTATAAACTCTCCAGGAAGAAAACAGAATGGCTCTCTGTGCCACTGCTTTCAGAAACCACAGATGATGACAGTTTTTATTGGTAATGATTCCATAGTCTGTGGAATATAATATTGCAGAAGATTGTATAATACACTGTGCTGCAAAGGCTTTATGTAGTTCGACTGCCATATTTCTGCTCATGCGTAGAAAGAACAACTCCAGCTATGTTTTATGGAGCTTGTGTGCCAGTGTGAAGACGTGGTAACCTGGGCAACCAGATTCCCTAGTAAGCTTTACAGTGCACATTGAGGCTTGCAGTGTCGTCTCTTCATGTATTACTGGCTGAACGAATGGGATCCAAGATAGTTATATGCATAACTATATATTTGCCTATGTATATGTATACGCAGAGGCTGTGGGGGAATCAGAATGCCTCACCTGAAATGGACAGAGAAGACATTTCTGCTCTGAATTCTCATCTGGGGTCTTTCTAAGTCAACAGCTATGTGTTGTAGGCCATGATGGATGCTGGGATAAATGCAGTGATCTAAAGAGTACTCCCAACAAATCATCTTCTTTTGTTAGGAACCAAATTTGTTAGAAGATTTGTCGGAATTGCCTGCGTTAGGTGAAAGTGAGAACATCAGCAGTATTCTTTCAGTGCCTGTACCCAGTTTCAGCAGTTCAAGGTGCAAATACACAATGAGATTCCCCTTACAGCAGACTGTGGAAATATACAGTTTACCACGTGTCTCTGTATAAGCCTTTCAACATCCCACTGGATTGCTCAGCTTTGATGTTCCTTTGCTGTTCCTCTCCATCAGAGATGAACTTCTTTGTCTTTCATAACCAATATATAAAAAATAGGTGATTTTTTGAGAAAGCATTTAGAGGAATTGCTAGTTAGAATTCTTCACAATACATTGACAATGGGTATTGATGAGAGGTGAGTATGGATTATTCCTGTGGTTGATAAGGCTTTGTCTAATGGTTGTGAACTTCGATATTGAAATGACAGTTTAGCACTGTAATCCTCCACTAACTCCTTGTATGACCCTAAGCTAGTTAGTTACTCGGTCATCAAATCCCCTGTTTTGGTTGTTTTGTGCTGTTTTGCTCAAAATTGTAGAAAAGGAAGTTGGTAAGCTATTAGAGGTTGTAACACCCATGAGAAATAGCACATGTGGTTGGTTCTGAATTTGGTTGCTTTAATGATAATAGTGATGTGGTTTAAAGTAGACAGTATTACCACCCTGTGGCACACCCATTCCAATCCCTGGCATTGTAATTACTACCAAATTAATTCTGCCTATTCTAGAAAAGATATTTAAGTATGTTACTAGAAGGTAGTCTATGTCTTAAGGTTTTTGTGTTATTCATGCATAAAAAAATGGAACAGAATAAACGACAAATGGACAATCTGAATTTAAAGAGAATGATAAGGAAGTGGGCATATTCTCAGGGCTGTGAATATTTTAATTTTAAATCTATTGCTCTCTACACAAGTCATAATATTAATTATCTGAGAAATACAAAGTTTGTGCTCCCAGAGAAAGCTATGAGTTTATGCCTCTTGTACCTACTGTTCCCAGAAATGATCTTTGTATTGTTCATTTTTTTGGGTACGCATCTGGTATTTGAGAAAGTGTGAAGTGTTGCTGCATAGCAAAGTATGCATAACATACTATGCAGCATATGAGAACTAATACATTCAGAGCTGTTCTTGAAGAAAAAAAAAATAATTTAAAAATCTGCATTTTAAGTTTCACTTCCTTTCATAATCCTTGCAAACAAAAGTCTTTTGTATTACATTGGCTAGTATAGCTGGCTGCTTCATATTTCATGTATTTAACTGTATTTTTGTCCTTTTTTTTTTCCCTGGAATAATAATTTAAATATTTACTTAATGACTCTTACTGGTGAAAAAGCTGTACATTCCTATATAGCTAAGCATAAAATTGAGGCTGATAATCACATATAAGGAAGAGGACTTACAGGGTCATACACTTTTGTTCTTTATTTGAAGGCTGAGGTAAAAATCACTGGGAATGATTACAAATATGCAGAGATTTCTATAAGAAAAGGCTTACAGGGGCCATATCTCTTAGGATGAAGAAGAGAGTATAGGATAGAGTTTTCTGTACAAATGTGGGCAGGCATGATTGTTCATTCCTTCTAAATAACGTGAGAACTAGAAGGCACCTGATGAAATGATAAAATGACAGATATAAATTAAGCTAGAAGTACTTTGGAGAACAATCCATAATTTAACAATAAAATTTACTTCCTACAGAATTATAAATGAATAAAAATATGATCAGTCAATTTTGTGGTCCATGAATTAGACCAGAACTCTTAAAAAGGGTGATGCACACATCATCTATTACAACTCTGTTACTCTCACAGCAACAGAATCTACTAAAGTAACCACCATTCTGCACTGGCCTGTTTTCAAATGTTTTCTCTAAACATCTGCTTACGGCTGCAGTAAAAGATAAGGACATTTTTTACAAATTGTGTATTTGTATGGGCAGGAATATTTTTGCCTTTATTTCCATGCTAATTGATTTTGACCCCAAGAATCTAATAAAGGTCTAATACAAAGGTAATATTGTGGGGTATCACTGTGATATATTGCCTCTCTCTTTGGAGAACTAAATTCAACCATGGCACAAGATGAATCAGTATACATAACCATAATATTTTTACAGACAAATACTTATTTCAGGTGTGTGATTTGGTTTTTGGAAATGGTTTAAATCCATCTATGATACCAGTGATGAAGTAGTTAAACATCATCTGTTCGGTAGCATCGATGAAATACATTCTGAGTTTTAGCATATTCCCCGATTAACTAAACATCCCGATTAGCATTCTGGTGGATACATGAACTTTAGCAAAGATGACGCTGTTTGTGTTGAGAATGGGGAAAACATTCTTTTATATGAACATATAATCCTTCCAATATAGGCTGATGGCTTGCTGATGGAATGCAATGGGGAATCATGAAGAGCAGTTAAAGCACAGTCTTACATTTCCTATGATAGGTGCTCTGGCACCTTATTTAATTCAGAGAAGGGCTTGTTTGTGAGTACTTATAATGTGTCTCAAGTTTGTAGAATTTCGGAGAATATATAATGAAAATTTATGACATATATTAACCAAAGGAAAAAAAACAAACCCTCAATCATTTTTCAATGTCTGTTTGTCTTCTGTGAAGGAAGGGCTTTGCTGGATTTTCTCTCCAAGTTGCTTTCTCCATTTCTTTAGTCACACTTGTCAAGCTGAAATAATGTGTGGAAGCTCTTCCCTGTAAATTACATATATTCCAGGAATCACTGGAGTTCCAAATGGAAAATGTGAAATCTCTTCTTCTAAACTGAACAACATACACAGCCAGATTGGAGCAGTAGAGCAGTGGCTGGAACAAGGAGAAAATCAAGTCCAATATTTTCAAGCAGACTTGAATTAAAATAATGGAAAATACTGGGTTAGAATCAGAAATGCTAGAAATTCTTCAGCGTGTATTTCCATGTATTTACAAAGGGGAGCTCAGTCACATTCCAGGCAAAGTTGATCAGTTCATCCCTGGCCAGTTGTTCTCAGTCTTTCCAATCAGGTCAGAGGTCCAAAAGTCCTGCACACATGTTTAGGAACCCAGATCAAGTTGTTCTTATGCTGGAGTTGCTAATGAGTCCAGGAAAGAACCTACAGATTGGTTTGAAAGTGTCTGTTTGTTTGGGTTTGTTTTTTCCTTGTCAAGTGCTTTTAAAAAACCATCCATCTCAGATAGGGTTCTGCATGGAGTTTGCAGTTGAGGAATGTCATTAAGTAAGACAAGTTGGTTCAGCATTTTCTGGGTGTGGACTTGAAGGGAGATTAATTGAGAATATAGAAGAGAAGAGCTTTGGTGTTTGTGAAAGTGTAGATGGGAAGAAAGGACTTAAGGAGCGAAAGATTAATAAAAAATGTATTCATCCCTGCCCAAAATACTCTGCTGAAATTTTACCTGGCTTTATTTATGTTGGGTTTTGTCTTCTGCTGATGTAGCAGTAGCAGCTCTTCTTAGGACTGATAATAGCCCCTAAGTTTTAGTAATTCTTGAGGCTAAGAAGAGCATTGTATTTTCCAGATTTCCTATTATTAGAAGGTACAGCTTCCAAAAGAGTTCCAAAGCTTATGCAGAATACTGTTAAGCCTTGTTGCTCCCTGTTACAGCAGTTATCTCAGTAAGGCTGGGAAGAAATGAAGATGGCAAAACAGCAGTATAGCTTCACTGAATTCTTCCTGGAAGATTCTCAAAGGCATCACAAGAAAAGGTTTGAAAACATGTCTGGCTAACTTCTCCTTCCTGTCACCCAGCTGATACCCTCAAAGGAAGCCAGGGCCAGAAGAATTCTCAGCAGAAATGACCATGTACAATGACATTTTCCAGGTGGGTCTGGTTCCCTGCAAACACTCCAATTTCAGCCTTTGTTTAGCCTTACTTGCGAATAATCTGATTTAGCTAACAGTTACTAGTGAATAAGCTGACAAGTATGAGATGGACCCAGAGAAGTAGAAAATACCTGCTCTCTACTACTTGTGATGAAGAGCTGTCCTGTCTGAAACCCCAATAGGCATTTTTTATATCACCTCAAGGGTCAGTTTAGAAGCATATGGATTCCTAGATCTTTGCAACCTGGACATGATTCATCTGACTACCCTCTTGTTATTAGTGAAGAGGAAGAAGCACTTTTAGAATACCAGTCATTGCATTCTCAAGGAGATGTTTAAAGCAAAACAGATGAATCACACTTGCAAGTGCCTGTTTTTCTCCACTGACCTTAAAGGAAACATAGAGAGACTAGCTGAGGTCAGGACAGCTACATTACAAACTTTTGTTGAGATGAATTCCACCAAAATGATTCTGCTGTCTACTAAAGTGTCTGGAAGAATATTCTCTCCAACCTGTACAAGCTCTCTTCCATTCTGTTCATGCATATTAGCCACGTGCTGGGTTTGAGATTTATTAATGCATTCAAGCACGACTGAGAGAAAGGCTATTGTTTACTACAAGGGAAACTTTGAAGAAAGTGTTCAAAAGTGCCAAGGCTGCCTGAAATCTCAGTTCCTAGGAAAAAAAGCAAAGGTTTCATTTTATGCTCATCCAGCAACTGACTTCAGACTCAAATTAATTCAACCCAAACGGTAAAATAATCTAACCACAGGGAACATACATTTTCATGCTGCTGTATTAAAAAGAGCATCCCCATGCTCCTGAAGTCATGTGTTTTTATCCACTGATGGCAGGCTTTAGAACTGTTGATCTGGTACGAGAATTTACTGAACAGTATTTTTTGAAAGATTCACATAATATCTTACTTTTATAAAAAATAAAAGGGTTTGTGATGCTATTGGTGGTTTCTCTCCATCCAGTTTCAAAATTAGGGCTGGCACTGTTAATTTATTTGCAAATTGCTGTAAATAGAACTAATATAACTACAGTTCTAGAGGCATTCAATTGAATTAATAGCATTAACTGAAATTATATGTGAGCCTTTTGCCAGGTTTTGCAGATATGGTACAAATTAGTTCAGTCAGCTTGGCTTTTTACTTTTTTACTTTGTTTCTTTGTTGTTGTTGGGGTTTTTTTTAATTATTATTGTAATTAATTAAGGTTTATGGCAAACAATTAATAAAAATTTGTTTATGTTTTTTATTTGTTTGTGTTTTTCTAATAAGATATAGCATTTGCTCTCTAATGATTCAAGTGGCAGGTTATGTAAACATTTCTATTTCTGATCCTTGTAAGGCTTTTGTCTCTAGTCTATTAAGTATTTTGTGGGGGAAAATATGATCATCAAGTTGGCAATCTGCCTAGGATTTCAGAATGGCATGAAAATAAATAATTACACACGATGAAAACATTTAGGATATTACATTGTGATCATTTCATATCACTGGCAGATGCATTTCAAGAAGAAAAACAGTATTACATAAAGTCTAGTGGTGCAGTAAACAAGGGGATTTAAAGACTGATGGATATTGCTGTCTGTTCTCTCCCTAGGAGTAATACTTTAAAAGAACGTTTTCTTTTCTTTCTTTTTTCCTTTTTTTTTTTTTTTAAATTTTTCCCCACAACAGAGAAAACTGCAGGAGTCTGATAATAAATAACAAGACTTCGGCAATCTGTACTAACTCTTACTGGAAAGAGTAAACTAATGGGACCTAATTTCATAGAAGGATTTTCCTTCAGGATCACCAGAATTTGTAAACATCTTACCTTGGTCACCTACCTAATCATTAGGAGGAACGGCTACTCCATTCCAGGTTACAGGCCTGAATAGTACAGGGTCTTTGTAATATTTGTAATTCACTTCAGAATCCAAATGTAGCTGATATTCCCTTTAATTTATTTCTCTTATCCTTGCTCTGACTATAATGCTGATGCTCATCTGAGCTTCTGCTCAGAAGGAAAGTTTAAGTTTTATGCTGCTTCAAAGGAGGAAGTGAAAGTGATCATTAAAAGACAAGGTGACCTAAAGTAATATCATTAATCTACTGTGTTAAAAATAGCTTAGACGAGTCTGGTTTTCAGAAGTGCTACACTTCCAGAAGGCTAGTAGAAGACAATGACATTATCACTTTCATAAAACAATTCTTATGCACATATGCATCTGGGAATGGAAGCTTTTGACATCTCCTATGAAGTTATATATGTATCTATACTTTTAAATATATATCTTGCCCTCAGATCTCATAAACTGGATTTATTTAATAAAGCAACTTGAAGACCTTTTTAAACAAAGTTCAAGAGATGTTGCTACATCATTGGGTTTTGTTAGCTCTTGTGCTTGAAACCCTTGAAGTAGGGAGTGCCACATCCACACATCTTTCAGTGTGAAACTACTTTTGTATCAAAGGAGTCCCTTTGGGAAACTACATGATCACTGCATACTACAGAATGACTGATCAAGGGTCTGTGATTCACATTGATCTTAGTCTGAATTAGTGGGAGTTTGGGCCAGCGAAAGTAGAGCAACAAAACACATTTTGTTTTTGAAAGAAAGAGAGGAACTGCCTCATTAGTAAGAAGTCATTCAAAAAGCAGGTTATTAATAACATGAAATTGCACTAATTTGTGACAAACAGGTGAGGCCATACAGGTTTTATTTACGGGGGTGGCTCTTGCAGGATTTATAGCATAGAAGATCTTAGATATTATACACTATGTTCATGCAAGGTAGTACTGTTAGATTCACTTAAAAGAAAGGCAGGAATTCTTAAGGGTTGGGTGATTAGTGGTGCTATAGGTTTCTGGGAAAGACAAATGCTTTGCTGTATAGAAGTAACACGTCTTCTCCTGCCTTTGCCATATCTCCTCTGTGACTGGTAACCCACTTGTTCTCCGAATGGCAGCCTTTTTCAGATGTTAGAAGGGAAGGTTGTGTCCCAAAACCATCAGTGCCACTTTCTTCCATCAGACATTGTGTTGTGGTTGTCCTCAACTAAGATGTAAACTGGACCCATATATGTTCTATGAAAGGATTTTGAAATTCTGTAGTTTAGAAGACACTAAGTAAAAGAAGTCCATAATGGTATGATGTTCTGGATGTGGCAATTGTCATCTGAAAGATATGTAGTGTACTTCCTCTGTTTGACAGGCCTCACTGCTCTATTATCCCAGTTTTGGGGAAACACATTAAGAAAAAGGTGGACTTGGTTGGATATAGTCCCAGAGAAAGCAACCACACTTGTCAGGGGTAGGAGAGCACATCCAGTGAGAAGAAAATTAAAGGACCGTGAATAATGGTGAGATGGGTTGTCTTGGAATACATAAAAAGTATCAGCAAGGAAGAAGTCAACAGACTGCTCTCCATGTTCACTGAAGAAGCAACCGAAGTTCCTTCTGGGAACTTTAGCTGAACAATATTTGGGCCTTAGCTGAAACAAAGACTAGTTAGGTTGAGTAATATGGAAAAGCATTCAAATGTTAAGGAGAGATAAGCACTTAATGAGATAATTGATATTTGAAACAACTGCACACCTTAAAAATATGTAAAAAATAATATATCAGGAACAATATTTCATGCTGACTTAGAGTAAGGTGTTGGACCATGGCCTTATAATGGTCCTTCTCTACCTATTGCCTATGATTTTATGGTAACTATCTACAATGTTGACCTTGAAAAGGTAAAATCTCAGAGCACCACTTTATAAAAGTAGCTGTACTGGTTTTGTCTGAGATAGAGTTAATTCTCTTCATAGCAGCTGGTATGGGGCTATGTTTCGGATTTGTGCTGAGAAGTGTTGATAACACAGGGGTGTTTTAGTTACTGCTGAGCAGCACTTGCACAGAGTCAAGGCCTTTTCTGCCTCTCACACTGCCCTGCCAACAAGTAAGTGGGAGGTGCACAAAAAGTTGGGAGAGGACACAGCTGGAGCAGCTGACCCCAACTGACCAAAGGGATATTCCAGACCACATGATGTCCTGCTCAGCAATATAACTAGGGGAGGAGGTTGGCAGGGGTCCAATGCCCAGGGACTGGCAGTGTTTGTCCTGGAGAAGACTCAGAAGGCCTTATCAGTATTTATAAATACCTGTTGGGAGTAAAGAAGATGGAGTCAGAGGCTTCTCAGTGGTATCCAGTATCTGGACAAGAGGTAACGTGCACAAATGGAAAAATGGAGAATTCTGTTTGAACATAAGAAAAAACTTTCTTACTGTAAAGACTCAAAAAGATTGCCCAGAGAGGCTGTAGTCTCCCTCTTGGAAGATATTCAAAACCCAGATGTGAACAACCTGTTCTAGGTGACCATGCTTTAAGAAGGGATTTTGGAGTAGATGGTGTCCAGAGGTCCCTTTCAACCTTAGTGAAGCTGGGATTCTATTAAGCAGTAGTAAATAGTGGATGCACAGAGAAACAGTAGAGGTACAGATTGCTCTTCCTTGTCTCTGGAGTCAGTAAGTTCAGTATTAATCATGTCAAATAGTCATTGATAGATCTTTTCTTCATAAATCTGTTTAATTATTTTAAACCTATTTATGCGTATAATTTCTCTGGCATGTTGTGATAATGAATACCACAATTTGATTACATATAACCTAGGTCATGCGGCCAGGACTATAACATCAGGCCAGTGAATTCTCCAAAGCACAAAACTCTTAACCATTGATTTCAGTAGGAAGGTTGCATTGGAATCAGAGGGAGAATGTGACTTTTTGTGGTAACTAAACATTTAGGTCCCTATAATACATTTGGTCTGCTCTAGGCTGTTGCTGTATTTTGTTCACATTTGTCTCAGCTCCTTCTTTCCCTTTTCTGTGTTTGAAAGGCTTCTGTCTTGTTTTTCTAACATTTCCCTCCATGGTGCAGCTCTCAACTCCTAATAGAGCTATTTTCACTCCAGTGCCTACCCTATCTAAACCACTAATGTGACTGCTTCTTGATGAGATAGTTTTGATTCCAGATAACCTTTATGCGCTTTAAAGCAGGTAGTCCAGCAAAGGGGGACTTACGGCTGTGTACTTGGGTAGGTAATGTTGGATGAGTTTGCCTCATGCTTGTAAGAGTTTCTGAAACCACCAGATAGGCTAACACATTAAAAAAAGGTGATAAGTGGATTTCTAGAGATCTTTATATATATTTATCTATGCTGATGTAAATGCATTGTGCCATCTCACACATTAGAAAGCCTTTCTGTAAAGGTGTGTGAACTTAAAAGAGTACAGTGCAAAGACTAATACTAGAATATGTTTGTACTTTGACAACACCATTTAATTCATATATTGAGTTACAATCTTAGAAAGAGACTCTTAAAGCTTTCCTTGAACAATAAAGAATGAATGAATAATGAATTTTCAGTCATGTAAAAAATAAATTGTGCTTTTAAAAATGCTTAAAATGCCATTTCAGTTACTAAAGCTGTTTTTATACTGCTATGGTTACTACTATCATGACCGAAAATAACAAAGCTTTGTAACTGATCCTGATCCGGGTAAATACTGGTTTTGTGTGAATGAATTTGTTTGAGGATTAACTTGAGTTATTTCGGATGCAATCCATATTGGTTTTTAAAAAGAATTACCATTATGCACTTAATTTCTTCTGTAGGTTTCCCTGCCTGTCCCCACATGATTGTGTCAGCTGGCAGTTTATGGTGCTATGAGTTGGGCTACAGGTGTGATACCCAACCTGCTTCCTGTCCTTCTTTGTTCCATCCAGTCTGCTGGTATTACTCGCTTAGAGGCCAGTGAAAGAAAGGCAGAAGGGCCTGTCTGTGTGAGAAAGTTACTGTAGAAAAAGATGGAGCATGTGTTTCAAAGATACGTTAATACAGTCCACTTGCAGAATGAAAATGTCCGTAGAGGCAGCTTTAGAGAAAGAGTTTAACTACCACAAACTACAAAATCAGAGGAACTGGGATTGAAAATATTTCCTGTGAAAACCTTTCCTTGCATTACAATACCGAAGGGGTGAGGTACATATGAGATGCAGTGAAAACCAGATACAGTGGTGGTAACCCAATGTCCTGATGAGCCACAGAGCATTAAGAGCATTACCTCCACACCCCTTCCAGCTCCCCCTGCCCCTTCATGAGTCTGCTGAGATGTAAAATTAGAAAGATGAAGTGTGTGCAGGGAGCTCAGCTTTCCCATGTGTGATGGAGTTCAAGCAAGTGGATATTTCCAGCAGAAATGAAGGGGGATGTGGGAGGGCTGGAGTAGCTGTTCTGCTGTGTCTGTGTGGAGAAAGTCAGAAAGCATCTCTCAGCATCTCCATTGCGACAGCCTTCCCTGTAGGAGCTCTGCTGCCTGGACTGAGCATGAAGGCTGGCCTTCTATGCTGGACAGAAGGGCACACACAAGTCCAACAACATGCTAGCACCCACTGTCCAACCTGATGGGGCTTGCATAGGAGATACCCAGTATGCCCTTGTAGTTCAGAGTGGCGAACTCTATACCCACATACCCTAAGAATACTACTGTGCACAAGGCCCTGGAGGAGACCCTTCTGGAGAGAAGAGTTTTTAGGTTTAACTGAGAGGTAGAATACATTAGGAGGACCAGCACTGAGAATTAACCCACCTTTTTTTTTCTTTTTTTTTTTTTTTTCCCCTTTAACAGTTTTTTTTTAAAGAAACTATGAAAAGAAGGCATTCCACTACATCTCTGTGGAGGAACAGGAGTCAGAAGCTTTTGAATGATTCTCCCTTTGAGATCCTTTCCTCTGGGAGCTGGTTTAAGCACTGTTATATTGCTGTACACTATGGCAGATGGCTTACAGTTCTCAGCTCATTGCAGGAGAGGGAACCAATGCACAAGGAGATGGATTTTTATAAATGCATTCTCTCACTTATAAATATACATTAAAAATGTAGCAGCTGGCAAAATCAAACCTAATCTAATCTAATTTAATATTTAACTTGGATTTTTCTTTTAAAAAATGTGAAGAAGAAAATTTCTGTGACAATATCAAGCATGCAAGAATGAACTGGATAAGGAGAAGAACACTGTTATTGCCAAAAAAACTTGGATTGATTATTCCTGTTCTACTAAGAGATGTCCTATATTTTATTCTTTCGGATATCTTTTGTCATCTTACATAACTCATCTGAAACTGTTTTAATTTATGGTAAAAAATGAACACAGGGCTGAGAGAGAGAAGGTTCAGGAGGAAAAGTAAATAAACAGAAGATTCAGTATAAAACGTTGTAATGTCAACATTAATAACTGTAGAAGCATAAAGAAATTCATTCCAAACGGAGTAGCATACTTTATACTGTATAGAGTAACATGCTTTTTACTGTATGAAGGTGAAAAACTTCTTGAAACTTTGCGTCTGCCAGAGGCTACCAGCCACTCAGGAAAAAACAACTGCCCTTCAGAGAAGCGTGCAATGCACAAAGATATACAAAATATTGTCAGATCAAAGCTGCAGCGAAGACAATCCACTGGGAGCAGGTTCTTGTCCTACTGATATGTAATTGCCTCTCTGTAAGACAGCGGGGGATTTGCCTCCAGCAGTTTAACTATAGCTTTCCCCAGCAGATTTGTGAAGAACATTTGATCTGTGTGCATAGTTAGATACCTTATAGTGGCCTTCTCAGTGGGCTGCTGTCTGTGGGCTCACTACTCTTGCAGTCTTAGTATGTAACATTTTGAAAGCATTCCCTGTGCACTTGAGAATGTCGAACAAAATCTTTTCTCAGAATGATGAATTTGATAATGAGCTGGTTGAGTGTCAACATCCATGATGAAGACAGTCTAACAAGTACGTTCTACTGAATTCATACACTTTCTAAGCAACGATATGTAATCATGTTAGTAAGAGCTCACTGTTAGCTGTGCAGTGGTCTAACACTAAACTGGATCTGCAGTTTTGCCGCTTGGTATGAGAGGTGGTTCCTCCCAGGGTGCTGGAATGGGTATCCTAAATATGCTGAGAGAGATGAACAGTGTTGGAAATAAAACCTGCAAGAGGAGAAAAAGAAAATTACGCAGAACAATTCTCAGAGTAATTTAAAATGTTTAAAAACCTGTGCTTGGAATGCACATATGTTTCTGTTTCTTCTTTTTACTAACATGAGATAAAGAAGGGTTTTATGAAGAGGATGCTAGAACTGTATGAAGATATATACCTGCCAGTAATCCAAATGATTTAAATGCTTTTTTTTAAAATACCATTAAGATCTAAATGGCTGATAGGTTAAGAAATTATCCATTAAATTTTTTTTATAAATACTGCACTTAGCAGTTCTTTATATTTTTTTTCTGTGTTCATAACTATATATTGAATTTGAACTCAAACTGTCCCAAATATGTTATGGGTCAACACATTTAACCATAGTACTATAGTTTTGAAATGTTTTGCAAAAAATTTTTTTGTCTTCTAATTTTTATTACTGGTTGTGGTAGCAATGATTTAAACATGTGCTGAATTAAAGAAACTAGTTGTTTTTTAAAAAATCAGTATGCTTCACTGTGTTCTGTGCTAGCTGTTAATTGCCATGATTGTTAATAGCTTTTAGAACTGCATCTAGTTTTGTTTTAAAAACTGTAAATTAAAGAAAACTCATCATGTTTATAAGAATGTTGTTGAATTCCATGTTAACTGGTTTTACCTATTTTTAGGCCAAGTTCTCCAGTTTCCATATCTACATATTGAATCTCATGATGTCTTTCCTCTGCCATCTTAAAGAATTATCAACTTTCAGAAATTTCTCTGTTGTGTAGATATCTAGAGACTGCTCAAGCTCTGTGTTAGCCTTCCATTACAGAAACTGGGTTGACCATGCTTTTAATTATTCAGTAACCAAGCTGTATCTGGATGTGCCATTTGACATGTATCGATGAATAGCTTTCTGAACCTTTGTGTGACATGAGGATTGAACAAAATGTGAGGTACTGAATGATTACCACATCACCCCTTCTACTGCATAGTGTCTGGTAACGCGTTGTAAGGTTGCATTTTTGTTCTCACCTAAAATTAAATTGCTCTCAGCTAGAATAAAATCACTCTCAGTTCATATTCAGTTGGTTACCCTGTCACATCCTTGTAATCTTCTCTGCTTTCTAAAGTTTTGTATCTGTCAAATCACATAAATTTGTTTTTTCACTCAAGTTTATAGAGGCATTAGTTTGCTAAAGCTATGTATGTATTTGTGTATGTATTTATTTAACTATTTGTTTGATAAGGTACTTAAAGGAAAAATACCACTGTGACAGTATGAACATTGTTATGACAGTATGGGAGGAATTAAGCAGAGGTCTAAAATTTAAGTGCTCCCTTATTATTCCTTCTTCTTGTACTATAGGTTCTGAATCTAATAATGAATTGTGCCAAAGACAAACAAACAGAGATAAGGAGTCAGAGATTTTGTTAGCTTCACTAAGAGGTTTTGCATGTGTACCAAAACCTGATATGACAGATGGTCTTAGCAGTATAGCTCCTCTGACTGTCTGTGTGCCCATATCTGTGCAATACTTTCAATCAAGGCTAAAGTGTTGGGCTTGGTTCATTGTGACGAAGGGCACAATTCTTTCTTTTCAGTTTGCTCTTTTCCTTTTCTGCTTACCAGTTTGCAAATGTCCTTCTTCAAGTCTAGTTCAAATTTTCAGGGTCATTTACAGAGGTGCCAAACACAAGGGAAAATGTCAGCTTTGGTTTACATCTGAGCAAAGCCTCAGCCATTGTACCATCTGAAGTATTAGAGAACAGCTGCGTTGATTTTTCCTAAATATAACCATCTTTACAACTGTTACAATATCCAAGATTTAGGGAAATATTCCCCACAGAAATTCAGAAATCATTATTATCTCTGTCCCAGTTTAGGGTCAGGGTGGCCCCTTAGACCTATAACAGACACTCTCCGTTAAGCCCTCTCCCGCCACAGAGGGGAAGAGAAAGGGAATAAGGGAGAGAGACTTAGAGATCAGAAAAGGAAACTAGAACAGCTTTAATGAAGATGGAAATAATAATAATAAATGTAATATATACAAATATATACAAAACCAGTATCGAACCCAACCCCCCGATGGCAATTACATCACTGTCACCACTGATGCTGTGGAGCAGACACTGGGGGAGTCCCAGACTGGGCCCAGCAGCAGATGGGAGCTGTGCTCAGGAGCTGGATTCTGGTACCCGATTCAGGAACACACAGACCGGGATCAAAGGCAGAATGGGCAGAGTCCTCCTTGGATCCTCTGAGGGAGGAACTGAAAGAGCACCTGAGCCAAGCTGAGAAGAGCTGGCAAAGTGGTCCAAGAGGGGAGAAGAGCCACAGACCCTCCAGATCCCTCAGCCTTATGCAGAATATGACA
>WTSP01006857.1:0-74775 GCA_025331215.1 Actenoides lindsayi | reverse complement strand
TCCAGCAGTGGCCTTGGTCTGCACACCAATCCTTGGTAGTAACTCTAAACATGAGGTGTTATCACTGCCAGAAGCAGACACTGTCTGTGAGAACAGGCTGCTAACTTCAGACATTGCAGTTAGTAGAACTGAGCTGAAAAGTAAAATCACTGAACGGAATTAGTTCTGTTCTCACTCAAGCCAGGACAGTGTCCATCCTTCTGCTGTGTTCATCTTTATTTATTTTTATATTTATTTATTTATTTTTTTATTTTATTTTACAATTCTATTAATATAAGTGAAGTCAAACTCATGTAAAAATGAGGTGAGGGAATGGAAGACCAGATCCCCTCTGAGTACACTGATGTATTGTGACTGGGGTACTCTGTTCTGATGTTTAGAGAAGATAATGTAGCTGTGAAAATGTTGTGTTCATTATCAAGATCTGAATGCTGTCATCCTCAGAGTTCTGTAGAGATTGGTAACCATAAAAATAGGTATTGTGTTTTCCTTCCTTGTATGTCTTCTGAGCAGTTTCTACTGTTTTGAGAATAGCACTGACATTTATTTGAGAACTTAGTGGCAGGCATGAAGTTGCATTCTGAAAACAAACATATAGATACTTGTTGAGTTGTGTTTGCAGCTATATACTTCAACTGTGCTGCTTTTCAGATCTCCATAGGCAGATATTTTGTAGAAAACAGAAGAGATGTGATCAATATGGATAATATTGACTTCTTGATGCTCATGAATTCTTGACTTCTGGTAGATTCTACTCTTAAGTCTAGTCCGGAGTGAGTGTGAAGAAGATGATGTGTTCTTTACACGGTAGCTTGTCTGGCAAGTGACTGACTTGTACAATCTCTAGAAAAAACTGCTGTATTGCAAATGCTAATGTATTTGCATAATAAGAACATTGATAATGGATTTTCCAGTGGTGCACTCATTAATAAAGCTTAGGGAATGGGGCTGGTACAATGAGTGTAAGGCTGACAGAGTTAATGTCTTTAATTGTCTCTTCTTGATGACCAAACTTCTTCACACACATTTATCTTGGAGGCATGAGCTGGAATTATACACCAGACCTCTACAACCTCATTAATATCCAAATAAAGATTAAGAAGCTTTTCAAGATGGTGATAGATACTTTTGTACCTAGCCTGACATCTGAGAGAACATGGATGCTGAAGACTAACACAGATAGGATATACTTAATAGGGAATCCAGTTTCCTGGGAGGATGAAGGGTTATGCCTTACAGAGTGTTTTCTAGAGTTCTGTCCAGTTTTACAAGTCATTGGCAACAAAGTCCACTTGGGGCATTGAAGTGTTCTGCCAATGATCTGCTAATTTGTACTGAATCTTCACAAGAAGAAGCGGAATATTGACCCTGTGTTCACCTGGCAAGGAAGCTACTCTGCTGCTGGGAACAAAGCTGCAATGCTTACCAGGAAAAAGGTAAAATAAGCTTCTATAGGAATGTGGGAGGCAGCATATGTTTAAACAGGACTTAGAAACATTAGCGGTATATTAGTACTGAATACACTGTGTACAACAGAACCCTTTCCTGTCTGAGTTAACCTGGAAGGAGGAAGTCTCTCCACTGGTCGATGAGGATTAGGTTAGAAATCACTTGGATAAACTGAGCACACACAAATCCATGGGCCCTGATGGGCTGCACCCACGAGTGCTGAGGGATCTGGCTAATGTTGTTCCTCTACCACTCTCCATCATTTTTGAAAGATCATGGAGAACAGGTGAGGTACCTAAGGACTGGAGGAAAGCCAATGTCACTCCAGTCTTCAAAAAAGGCGAGAAGGAAGACTCTGGTAATTACAGACCAGTCAGACTCACCACCATCTCTGGAAAGGTAATGGAGCATCTCATTCTGGAGATCATATCTCAGCACATGGAAGAAAAGAAGGTTTATCAACAGTAGGCAGCATGGATTCACTAAAGGGAAGTCATGTCTGACTAATCTGATAGCCTTCTATGATCGTGTGACTGAATGGGTGGATGCAGGGAGCGCAGTGAATGTTTTCTACCTTGACTTCAGCAAGGCTTTTGATACTGTCTCCCATAACATCCTCATGGGTAAGCTCAGGAAGTGTGGGTTAGAAGAGTGGAGAGTGAAATGTGTTGAGAACTGGCTGAACAACAGAGCTTGGAGAAATACTAGAGAGAGTCCAATGGAGAGCTACACAGATGATGAAGGGACTGGAACATCTCTCTTACGAGAAAAGGCTGAGAGCCCTGGGGCTGTTTAGCCTGGAAAAGAGAAGACTGAGAGTGGATCTTATTAATGCTTACAAGTATCTGAAGGATGGGTGTCAAGTAGAAGTGGCCAGTCTCTTTTCTGTGGTGTCCTGTGGTAGGATGAAAGATAATGGTAGCAGGGTGAAACACAGGAAGTTCCACCTCAACATGAGGAAAAACTTCTTCACTGTGAGAGTGACAGAGCACTGGCACAGGCTGCCCAGAGAGGTTGTGGAGTCTCCTTCTCTGGAGACTTTCAGGACTCACTTGGATGTATTCCTATGTGGCCTGCCCTAGGTGTTCCTGTGCTGGCAGGGGGATTGAATTCGAAGGTCTCCAGAGGTCCTCTCCAACCCCTACCATTCTATGATTCTATGAACCTGGAGGGAAGCACTGGACCACGTAAGGTTTGAGAAGGATCCAAAAAACAAGGCAGTAAATGAAGGAAACTCATTCTGCTATCATCATATGCAATTATCCTTCATTTAGAAGAGAACGAGGCCATTGCTAGAGGCATTATAAATCCCACTGGTATAATAGAAATAGCCCAGGAAAGTAAATATTCATCTGTAAAGCACTGACTAGGCCATTTATTCTAACTATGTGAATGTATGAGAAGGCTGAACTCAGCCACAATGCTTTTGTTAAGACACTTCATGCTGCCTTTGAAATGTGAATCTGAGATCCTTGGTAGAGAGGTCTCTGGTCTCATCGTCACTTCATTTCTTGCTTCATTACAGACTTATTTTGGTGACTTTTTAGTGGTGCAAGGCTTTACAGTCACTCAGATGTTCCCTCAAAGAGGTTAATTTTAGAATGAAATTAAGTTCAGGAGTGGATTGAGTAATCTGAGGCTGGGGGTGTTGATAGTGATATCTTTGTTGACAGTGTGGAAAGGTATAATTATTATTTTTGGAATTAGTTTAGATACTGTCAATTTGTTGCCAGTGTGGCATATACAGTATTTTTTAACAAAACAAATGTTGCCATGGGCACATATTAAATGTATGTATTACCTGTCAGCCCTCTAAAGACTGAAATGCAATCTGTAATGAGGAAAAAGGTCCAAAATAAAGAACAAAGAGATGCACAAGGGATTTCAGGTGGTACAGAATCTGCTCTGAATTTGTCTGAGTAACACCTCTTACTTCAACTTCATGTTTCAATTATCTGTAAGAGGGAGAGAGAAGTAAGATTGCTGAAAGTCTGTATTCTTTGGAAATAAAGCTGTCAAAAAGTAAAAAGAGTAAAATGATGATCAGGAAGCCTGTTTTCTACTAACTGTGTCAATTATGTGCTTCCATGGTCCCACTCCCCAAGCATCCACAGTGCCTTGCTTTGGGAGCGTACTTGAGAACATCATGAGCTGTGTACTTTGAACGCCAGATCCAGGCTTGCCCCTCAGCCAGCATATGCACCCTTCACCCAGTGTGTGTGTATGGCACATCCCCTTGCTCTGATATCACAGTGGGCTATTTGAGGTGGAGTTGCCCAACAGTGCCTATTGACTAGCCAAATCAAAGGCCAGAGTGGTCCCAGGATGTTTGGATAGTTTTTGCCAGTACTGTGTTTATTTAGGTGAAGTAGGTTGGTCTTTCAGCCTTTATTGTATATAGTTTGCAACACCAGTGTGTGCTTAGGTCTTTTGCCCCTTTCTCCTCAGACAGCTAAAGTTGTCCTAGCCAGCTACTGTGTTGCAGAGAGGCACCAGCATCAGTTTCACTGCCTGTATGTGTACAGACATGCAGACAGCACGCCAGGAAGAGGAGCCAGAGGAGCTGTATCCCTCTGGACACAAAGCGTTGTCTTGCTGTAGCCCTGCCTCTTCTTCTGCTATTTGAGCTACATTTCCAGGTGCTACTAAAGCAGAGGAACATGCATGGACCCATCTCACCCCCCCAGCCCAGTGTGAGGTCCTAGTCTTTGGCCTGGCACCACGAGTTGTGGTGTGTAAGTCCTCAGCAGAGATCTGCTACAGTGTGTCCTAGACTGCCCTGAGTCGTCCTTGGGGATGGACAGCACAGGAGTCAGGACTGCCAGAGTCAGTCTGCCCCTTTCCACGGCTGGTTAACAATCCTAAACCCTAAGTGCCCTGTCCTGGGTCTATTTACATTTGCACTTGGGGTTTCTGTGTTGAAGGGAGAGAAAAAGCCCGTCCTGGGTGGTCTTCAGATCAACACCTTAAAGAGATGGGAACTCACTTTACTCCTGCCATAGTGTTTCTGAGGGGAAGGGAACTAATAAGGTTTTTGGGGGCATCTAATCAGTTGTATATTTGATAAAAGAAATATCAAGTCCCTCCAAACCAAAGACTTTGTACCTCCAAAGCCAGCTACCCATAAGTACAGTCCTGAGAGGTCTTTGAGATGCATCTTACAGGTAGTGCTTGGGCAGTGGCGTCAGGAACAGGCCCAGACTCCTTGATAAGATTTGGGGATGCTCTTATGTGTTGAAGGTTTGAGCTTATAGAGTGCTGACCTTTTTTTTTCCTGTCTCAGTTGGCTGAGTTGCCAGGATAGGCATTCCCCTGTTCAGATTTTGGTGAGCAGCTTTATGGTCTGTCTGTACTTTATGAAGTCTATCAGAGGAGCTTGAAGAGTCTGAGATGGAGGGTGCCAGCCTTCCCTCCATGAGGCAGCCTTTGCAGGGGTACTGACAGAAGTGTCTAAAAGCTGAAAGAGAAGATCATGGAACCAAGAAAAATAGCTGGCCATTTACATTTTTTATATACTTGCCACAGGCACCTGCATTTTCCTTCTGTCATTAAACGCATTTCAATTTTCCCTAGCATGACTGTCAGGACATAAACCAGTCCTCTCTCCAGTACAACTTTCAGGCAACAGCATTTCTCACAGATATCCTTTAATAATTTCATAGCACTCACTGGTTCTTCAGCGCATCTCATACTTACCCTTACTTCATTTTTTTTCTAAAGCAATTCCAGTTTTTCCTCCACTTGCATCTACAGACCTCTGGCTTTTTTTCAAGTAGGGCCATTCCCATTTATTCAAAAGGGAATTTTGCCTAACTGAAGTTTGCAATTTCAGGGTGGGTGTTTATAATTCTCACAGATGTCCTTACTATGCACAGGGATTGGAAATTACAGTGACATAATCTCTGGGAAATTAGATGAGCTATATTAACCATAGGAAAATGTCTCTTAGGAATTAGACAGTATTAAAAAAAAAAAATAGTGAGGAACTGTACTGTCAGGAGCAAATGTGAACTGGCATAAAACCAGATAGTGTCACACATCTTCCTTTCTAAATTCTACTATTTTGTTTGTTCAAGCTTGTATATACACAAAATCTCCGCTAGGTTAAAAGGATTTGTGATAAGACTGGAATTACTATTCACTAGTCACCAGGACTGGAAGTGTTCCTGTTACACTGCTTACTGGATTTGAAGTATTATATTGCAATAATAGGAAGAACAAATTCTCTTAGATGTAGAAACTGTAAGATATGGAAGAATAAAAATATTATTCATTAGATTATAGTAGGCCCGTGAAGCCCTACTAACCCTAAGAGAGTTCAACAGCAGATGCTTAGGTAAGAATGTAAGAAATGAGCAGCATTTAGTGGTGCTTTTTCCTACCATTTTGATATGGAGAAGAATTTCCTACAGTATTGAAGATGTAGTTGCCTGCATCACAGTGACCTGTGATACATTTTTGTCTTCCAGTACTTTGTAAATAATGTTTTGTATTTTTTACAGTGTTATCAAATTATTTAATGGAATTACCCCATGGCCTCAGTCCTGAGTGGCAATTGCCAGCTCAGAGCACAGCATCATAAACATGCAATTACGATTTTCTTCTGCATCATTTTAGATTTACCTGTTCCAAACTTGATCTGTCTTTTTCTCTCTCAGTAACTTAGGGATAAGACCTTTCAGCTTTCTGCAGTCAGCTGGTATCTCTATTACCTTGCACAGCTTGGTATTGTTAACAAATGTTGACAACCTTTAGGCATATTAGCTATCTCTTTATGTATACATATATGTGGTGTACAGTGTGGACCCCAGCAGAGTTTCATAGTGACCTCCCACAACATGAAAACTGAGTAAATTTTCCTACCCTTTGTTTTCTAGTCATGTAGCCATGTGATGACCTTTCCTCTTGTCTATTTTAGTCTGCTTCTTTAAGAGTGTCTCACTGTAAGACCCGGAAATGAAAGTAGATTATATCTTCTTTGTCTACACACTTATTAAAAGTACAGTCACAGAATTCCAGCAGATTTGTGGTGCTTGACTGCTGTGAAGTCTGTGTTGATCTCCCCCACTTTGTACCTGCTAATTCTGTTCCTTAGAAGAGTTCCTAACAATTACCCCTGTGTACATTTGCTTATAGTTCCTCAAAATCTTTTAAAGCCTTTGTAAGAAGTGTTGCTACTTTCCTGGTCTTGATGCAGTTTTAAGCGATTTAGTGGTTTGGATTTTTATCCTTGAGGTACCTTTAAAAATCCTGAGTTCCTACTATCTTGTCCCATCCAGCTATTACAGAGCTTTCTTTTTTTCACTCCATAACTACTTCTATGCACACCTTGAGTTGAGACAGATCTTCCATGTGCTTGCTGTGAAAAGTGTTCTAATGGGCATCAGCATACCTTCCCACCCTTTCCCCCCCCCGAAAATGCAGTGAAAAACATACTTATTTTTAATGGTGTGGCTTCATTTTATACTGAGCCTTTCTGTTGTAGCTTCATCATCGATTGTCTCTGCAGGTTCTCTGAAATATTTCTTGCTCTTACTGTGTTTGAAAATTTATTATGTTTTTATTCCTTACCATGTTTCAGTTCCAGTTATTTGACTTCTCTCTACTCACCTAAACTCTGACAAAGCATTGCAGCTATCATGGCAAGAACTGCTGTTTGTGAAAATGTCTGGATTTTACTCTTTTCTCATTTACAACAGGTCAAGCTAAGAACAGCACAAAAATCAATAGAGCTAATCAGCCATCCTTTTTAAAGGAAAATAAGAATTACAAACTGGGAATTTAACAAGGTGTTTCTGTGACCTTTAGGTCCAAGAATTCCACACCTATTGGTCTAGCAATGCCAGGATGTGATCCTGCTTCAGTCTCTAATAAAGAAATAATGATACATAAATTTCATCCTAGTGTTCTCTTTGATTCCCATTCAGAGCATAACAAATGTCTGACACATGTCCAAGACCGCTGTACAAGACTTGCATCTCCAAGAATTTGTACCCAAATTCTTACTTGCCCAACCAGAGTCCAATCAGTCCTGTTGTTCTAGACACACAATTTTACATAAACCCTGTTCTTTAGCTTTTGAGTGTCTTTTGTTTTTCACTAAAGTCATTGGGGTACAAAATTATCAGGAGCATTTGAGATTTCAGACATTTTGCTTTCAGCTAGAGGAACACCGGAAATAATAGTGTTACTGAAAAAAACATGAACATATCCTGACACATCATGTAATGTACATAGCAAAATGTCTTCCTATTCTTCAGGCAATACCAGCATTTCAGGCTTTCCCTCTGTCTGACCCATCTATGAACATGTTACTGAACTGGATAATCTAGTTTGAAAAGCACCCACTATTTGCTTATAAGCTTTTACTACAAGCCCAGCAGTTGAACAGAGTATGTTAAATTTTATCTAAATGGAAAGATTTCAGCAACTTTTTTGTTTTCTGTCTCACCTTTCAGACCTCTGGCACAATTCCATCTATTCTGATTCACAGATGAAATAATTTAAATGAGGAAAATGCAAGAATATATTATATGCTGTATGGATATAAGCAGAATTCAGAAATAAAACAAAACTTCTCAGACTCTGTCACTTGAAAAATTTACAGTTAGTGAGGCAAAACAAGCAAAATTGTACCTTTATTGCAAAGAGCAAAAGCAGATTGCTTTTGAGCAGGGTGGGTTCCCAGATTGTCTCAGATGAGTGACAGTGAGTGCTGATGTTTGAGCAACAGTGAAGGAAATAAAAAGAAACCCTTTCTCTCTTCCAATTTTTTAAACTAATTTGGGAAAATGTTCTGCCTCTGCACTATAGAAAGAGAGTGGGTATAAGTAAGAGATAATTAGAGGATACCTGTGATATGGCTTTAGTAAAATGTAATATCATAATATCAATTTGTAGGAACAGTAATTGTCATATATAATTGTACTAATGTGGTATCTGCTTATAAGATACATTGCCTTTAGTTCAATTCTTCAGAATTACATGCCTATGAAGGATGGGAAAATTGATGCATTTAATCTCAGCCCTAAGGAGATGCATCTTTGCTGCTTTGTATTGGTGTTTTGGAGATACATTATCTCAGCTGCTTACCTAGGATTCTGGCTTTGTTCCCACTTTCTTTGCTGACTCTTCTTCACCAAAACACAACAGAGACCTTTCCTGTTTCCTTTATTTAGCTGACATGTACAGGAATATCTCCTTCCTTGAAGGGATCTGATTGTGACCTTGGGCTATGTAGCCTGTTGGGGTGTTCTCTTTATGGAGCAGAAGTTCCAGTACATTTTCTCACTAACCAGAAGAACTGTTAGATCAGAAGTACTCAGAACAGTTGGGATGCTGTTCATTATGGGTGAGTAGATTCCCACTTTAAAAAAGAAAGGTCCCATTGCTAGTTCCACGCTGGAACCTTATTTAGAAGTGCTGCAGAAGTCACTGCAGAGACACAGTGTCTTATTAACCTTGACAAAGAGGGAAGGGCTACAGCATTCCTTTCTCTGACAGTCAGCTGTATAATACAGAATAGGCAAATCTTCTCAAAGTAAGCTACAACTGACATAGATATAACAAGGTGTTATCCTAAATGCTCACGTGATATGAAGAAATGCTTCATGAGAAAACAGTTTACAGAATCACTTCTGAAAGGAAGCAGGAGGAACAGTAAGACCTGCAGCACTGACAATTAACAGGCTATAAAATGTACTGAAATGGTAAATTAAAAAATGTAAATACAGTCATTTAGTTCTAAGGAGGCAGACTTTGTTGCCCACTTAGTGTTATTCCTCTCTGACTTCAGAGATTCTTGCCTAAGTTATTACTCTTCCTGTTATACATGACCTCAGGATTAATTCAGAAACAGAAAACAGGTCATGTCACGACAGAGGATGAGGAGAAATTGATGGCAATATGAGGACAAGATTTTTTTTAGAAAGTGGGTAAAGCTTGCTCCAGTCTCATTCGACTGTTAGCAGATGGCAATGCACTCCCATTCTTGGCAAATTATTTTAGCAGGCTCTCTGAGCAAATGTATACGGGGGTGGAAGTTATGATGCAGTTCTAAACTAGAAAAATAACTTATAACTCAAGCTTTATATATTTAAGTTATTATGAGCAGCTGTGAAAACACATATTTATTTTGACTATTTGCCTTAGCTTCAAAATTTGTAATAGGAGTAAGAAATCACAGGGTGTTGCCTTTCTATTTCCTTCTTTAAGGATTTGTGTGCAGGGCTTCTTTACACCTGTGGATTCCAGAACTATAAGTAATGCAATAAAAATCTGATCCAAATCTCACTGAAATTGGCAAGTGGCTTTCCATGGGCTTTATGGGGCTTTCTGATGGACTTTTTCAAGCTTTGCATCAAGCCGAATGCTTTACTGTTTTCACATCTACATGAAAAACTTTCCTTTTTTTTTTAAAAATCTTTTTGTTTTGAAGCTGGGGCAAGACTTATCTCACCTTCGGGCTCTGACATAGCTGAGAAAGTTGCATATCTGCAGCTTTACAGAGTTGCAACTCTATCTACTGGGGTTTAAACTAAGGTAGAAATGACAGTATGAGGGGCCTCATGTCTGGCCTGAAATGGGTTTTAGGAGGATGCTGAGCTCTTGGACTGTGCTGCTCTAAGCACACACCAAAACACAGGGTGCCAAGTGAACTTGGGGTCCCACCCATCTAACTGGGGAGTTTTGGCAGTGATAGAGCAGAGCCTTCTGACTTGGTTCTTGGATTTGGAGACACGCGCTTCCTCCACTATCCCAGCGTGAACACTTCTGCATCTTGCTATTTTTGTATTTCCCTCATATAGTCTACCATCTGCTACACTCTCTTTGCTTAGCAACTGAATGAAAAAGTTGTTTTAAAATCCAAAGTGGGACTGTGGAGTGATTCATGACCAGGTATAAACAGGAATAGCTCATTCTTAACTCATTTGAAAGTTTGTTTAAATTTTGAGGGTACCTTTCCAGAAAGTAGAGGAGCCTGCAAATTCAGATCAGAAGAAAATCATACCATAAAAAAATGAGGAGCCACAGATTAAAATGTAATGCTAAGCAGTTCCACGTGATTGACTTCATCACCTATGACTGAAAAAAGGAAAGTTGTCTTCTGCCACAGTTTCCTGGGACCTGAGGGAGAGCTCCATGGAGTGAAAACCAATAGATGGGTCTGCTCAGAAACAGTTGCTGTTGCTGCACTGATTAACTTTTCTAGTGGTATAGGGTTTTTCACTAAGTGTTCAACAACTGCAGGCTTCACCTGTTTTTTGTGTTCCCTTTCATGGGTAGGAAGACCTCTCTTTTAAAGAGAGAAACACGCTCTATGGTATCCATGACTATGAGATGCTAATCTCTGTAATTATAAAACACTGTGAATCATTGTGTAGAGTTTGCCACTCAATAGGAGAGAGTTTATATTGTTTAGCTGTGGCTGATGAGATTAAATCTTCTCCATACAGTGGCTCTAAGGGACTCTGAGGAGGGTTGATTATATCCACACTGTGCTTACTTTAAGCTCATTAAGTTACAATTCAAATGGTATCTGTAAAGCTTATTGAAAAATTAAATTGCTTTTAAGGTTGCTAATTAAGTTTTGCTTTGTAGGATATAGTATCTAGTTTGAAGAAATCATGTGTTTTAAAACCATGGAAAATTTGTGTGATAACACACAGTGCTATTCTTTTATTCAGTAATAATGAGATAGCCTTATATGCATCAGAAGGTCTGCTTTTGTGTTTATGTTAAATTGTAACAGCTAATCCTCTCTGTTACACCAGTTCTATTTCAGAGGAAGTCAAGAATGAGAGAGAAACCTTTTCATATTTGTGCCTATACTAAAGATTCAAATTTTCCTTGAGGCTTCATAGAGATGTTTGACAGTTCAGAATTAGTTTGTATCTTCTTAGGAATAAGACAGGCACAAAAAATTGGAGAAATATTTAAAGTGGAAAAGCAGGCGCTTATACTTAGTAAAAATTGGTGCACTTGCCTATTATTTTCTTTAAAACCCTTTCATTCAATGTACAGACTACGTGCAAAATGAATTTAATTAAGGTTGACCATGCACTCTGAATTCTGAAATGTTCTGTCCTTGGGTCACAATTTTAGGCACCTTTATTTTAGAGTATAGGGTGATAGGAGCCCAGATTAGAGTTCCTGTCTACAGCTTTCCCATGTAGAGTTCCCACTTGCTTTGGGAGAAGGGTGAGACAGGAACCAAAGTAGTCTTCTCCTGCAGAGAAGTGTCTTCCTTCTGGATAAGACTTACACACCTTATAGGATGACTCCTGTAATCAGGAGGGATGGAAGTTTTCTCCACCATGGATTTTTCCCTGGTCTGATCTTAAAGGCAATTGCCTGCAACATGAGATCTACGAGTTCAAAGCTGGAGTGCCTTACACACCAATCAGTCTTCTCGTTCTTCTGTAGTTCTCTAATTTCTTTCTTTGTTCAAAAAGAAAAACCCAAAAAGCCATGACCTCCTGATTTGCTGTCTTCTTTTCCTTCACTCCGTTCTCCTCTCCTCTCCTTATATGACTGCCTCTTGCTCTCTTCTTCTTTGATGTTTGGAAGGGCCAAGTCATGCATAGTAGTGCCTAGAAGTCTTATAAAATCAATGGTTAAGGCAAAATACCTCACTTAATCACCTATAATCCTTTAGAATAAGTCTTGATCTCTCCATTTGTTGTATGGAAAGACTTATCCAGTGGCGGCAACTTTTTTTTGGGTCTGAAGACCATCTTATTAAGAAAAAAACCCAGCTTTCCTATGAGTAGAGATGCTAGTGTGAGTAACTAGTAATATAGGGACTTAATGCAATGTCTGCTGTTGCAGATCTATGGATCTGCATAATCCTGTAACCTGAATGTGTCTGCTTAGAGAGTTACGTGTGTCATGCTCATTTACCCTCTAAGACATTTACTTGTATTGCATTTTATGTAATTCTTAAATGAAAACAACTTTTTTTTGAGAAATACATTGATTCAAAAAATTGCACATTGTCAGTGGTAAAAAATTAATGTTCAAGAATTTCTAGGCTCTTAGGATTTATTTTTTAATGTTGACACATGGTGTTGCATATTGAAGAGTTTTTAATTGTTCAGTAGAAATTCCATATAGGTTTTGCATGTTAAATTCAGCAAATAATTAATCTTCTCCACCTGTACATTGTTTATAGCCAAATTGAAAATTTCTGCATTCATAATACTACAAATTTTGCTTTATCAGGTTTCATGATGAACTGGATCATTTTCATACTGTTTCTAGTGTGGTGTTTTTTTTGTTTTGTTTGTATTTCATTAAAAATATAATTACACTTCTCATGAAATAGAAAAAATTACTTATTACCTCCATATTTTATAATTACTGTCAGCACTGTTGTGGAAAATTGAGTCTCTTCTTATCAAAGTAGCTTCAGTAATAGGAAACATTTTAATTTTTCAAATGTAATCCTTGAAAATAGTTCCTCTTGACACTTCAGCATAGTTTGCACAGTTTAGTCATCATCTTGAAATAGAGAGTTTGGTGTTTTGAGATCAATATTAAAACCATCAAAACACATGAAATCTGTTGGCTACTGTTGATAACACAGCCATGGATAATTGCGGCCAATAGAGGCTAGCCATAATGTTAGCTCTTCCAAAGTCTTAAGAAATGCTTGCATATGACTAATTTGTCCTATTGTTTTATTCATCAGCATCACTGAATACTATGAAATCCCTTTTCCAGAAGTATCTTGAACTAGTGATTTTCAGTGCTTGCAAAACGGTTTCTTTTATTTTCTTGACAATTTTCACTTATTTGTTATTTTCTATAATTCTTGGTCTTCCGTGTTTTGTTTTGTTTGAAGTGATACATGTATGGCAGTGAAATGCCACATGAATGCCCAGTTAGTTTTTCATGAAAGTCCACAAGTATCTCAGATTTGGTTCACTTTTTGTTAGGAAATATGTAGGTTTTGATGTAACAAAATCAATTTCATGCATTAAGTTCATAAACATCTTTGATTTTGTTGGTCGTGGAGCTTAGTTACTCTTTTAATACAAAACAATATAGATATTTAACTGTAATTGTCAATATTATCTCGGAACTCTTTCATCTAAATAAAGCAAAAAGTATTTCTCTCTGCCCAAATCATCTTTCAGTAGATTTGTAATATCACATCTGAGCATGCTCATTCTGTTTTAGTGGTGTCCTACTGCATATTTTGGTGTATTCAGTGCTTTTAAATCTAAATCTTCAAGTATGACACAGCATAAGACAATGTAGTTTCCTTTATGCAGTCTTGTCAGATAAGTACTTTCCATATTGAACAACAGAACACGCCACCTAGTAATTTATTAAATAGCAAAGTCAGGTTTAATCGTTGTTGATGTGCACCACATTGAAGTGGATTAGGATCGTTGGAGAGAAAATAAACTTACCCTTCTTCTCAATATTATTTCCTAAGCATGCTGCTCAAGTAATAATTCTTCTTTCTTCCACTTTGAAAACCAATTTTTGTGATATCTTTCAAAATGACATTTAACAATAAACATGCTACAAAATCTTTCCTTTTTAATAATGCTTTGCTCTTTCATTCAGTCACTATGTGCTTGAGTATCTATAATTTCTGAAAACATCTACCACACTTGGTTTTACTTTTTTACCTCCAGGCTTCCCCATTATGAAGCCAAACAATGAAAGGGTCGTGGTGTATGTATAAAACACAATTTTTAATCTTTTTTTTTTTTTTAATAATGCACTTTGCATCAATCAATTTACTTTTCCAGAATGTAAATAATCATATCAATTGTATTGTGAGAGTCAATCAGCTTGCTTCTGAAGTGGGATGCAGGTGAGGCTCAGCACTAATTCCCACACAGAAATAGACTCTGGGTAATGCCATTCCACCAGAGCCTTCATTCCTTCTCTTCAGAAAGTTTGCGTGTAGGGAAGCTTTGTATAGGTGTGTTATGGCATAAATCCTTTTATAATAAGAAGTGCTGTAGATATCATTGCTAGTGCCCACCCAAATCTCTCTCAGTTCCTGTGGTGCTGGTGTTTGTTATTGGTTTAGATGTCTGCTGCAAAGAGTGGGAGTCCTTGGGCTTTTGTAGCACTGAAGTGAGCTGTCTGGAGATGTACAAAAGCTGCCCTGTCCTCGCAGTTTCTTTCACTTCTCAATGTCTCAGATTCTTTATAGCCCATTTGGTTCTTGTTTTCTACTTTATTTCTGGTGATGTTCATTCCATCTTTTGAACACTTCTTATTTCTACGCCACTTTAGATGTCATTCTAGGTCTACAGATCTCTTGTCCAACCATCTGTACATCTCTCAAAATAAACTCTCTAGATCACTTAGAGTAAAACATTGCTAACAACCACTGTATTTTTTATTTGTTCATCTTTATAAAACTAAAGTCTTCATGTAAGTATAAAGAGATAAATCAGAATGCAAATAAATACATATTGAGCAAATGACAGTTCTTGTAATTAAATATATAGTACTGAGATTGCAAATAATTATCCTACAAGTTTTTGGGGCATTACATTGGTGTAATTCTAGCTAAATTCCCCTACTTTAAGTAGTGAATGATGTAAATGTAACTAACCAGCATCAGGAATTCCTCAGAGCTGATGTCATCAAGGGGCTTTCAGTAATTTCAGAGGGGAGATATTTGTAAGCTGAAAAAACATTTTTATTTTGTTTTTTATTAGGATTAAGATAAATAGACCTATAATCCCAAAGCTTTTTTAAAAATGTAGTTGTGCAGTATTAAGACAAAACTGAAGGGAATTTCTGTGAAGTCACAGAAACTCCAAATGCATTCTTGTCCAGAGACAAATTTGACTCTGATGTCTAAAGCACAGCTCCCCAGGGCTGTTTTCTATGATGGCAGAAGCATATTTGTTATTCTTACACCTTAAAGTACACAGATGGCCTATGTCAATGCGATCACCTTTCCTACTTAACAAAGAAGAGAACAGATGATAGAAGTTAAATTAGAAATGTGAAAGTGCTAAGTAAGAAAGTGCTATAGAGAGATCTGTTCATTTCTCTCACCTCCAAGTCTGCAGTAGCCTCTGCAAACAGAATGTGGAGGCCTGTGGTCTGCAGGATCACAAGGGGTGGCTGCTGGAGTGGCTGAAGGCTATGAAAAAAGGAAGCTGGAAGGGACTTCAAAGAAACCTTTATATGTCAAACAGGAAGAAGATAGAAATAGTTTTTTTTTTTTAAAAAAGGGCAACAGTACAAAGCATGGGACTGTGTAGTTAGGAAGCAATAGAAAAGCATCTTACAGAATCATAGAATCGTTAAGGTTGGAAAAGACCTCTTCTGCAGCAATGCAGGAATTCATCACTAAGAAAGACCTGACCGGAAAAAAAGAACTGAGTAATTAAGAGCTGGATGTAATTAGCAGAAATCAGTATGAGCAACAACCGTGTTACAGCCATGGAATACACAAATATGTTCCCATGATGAGCAAGGCAAGATGTTTCCATTGGATATAATCTCATCAACAAGTGCTTCCCTGGAGTGTTGCTCTCTGCTCTGGTTGTGAATTCTAAAGGAAGAGTTAATTGCAGAGGAGCAGATACAGGGAATGAGAATAGAGAGGATCTTTGAGTGAAGTAAAGAGCTTGCTTTCTTCTGGTGAACTGAAGTTAACATGTGGACCTTATTGCTCTCTGTAATTTATCTGGAGGTGGCAGAAAGGAAGAGAAGGAAATGAAAGAGCAACATAAATGCAGGAGAAGAAACAGGATTATTTAAACAGTATTGACAGTTTTGGCACAAGATCTTGTCTTGCCTTGAAAATTCTCAGGCACACAAAGTATTTTCCTGGAAGTAGGGTCCTCCAGGCAGTAATTGAGTTTTGCAGTAAGATGCCACAGAAAAAGCAGGTAAGAATGGGCACTAGGAGACCTCAGGGGAGGTGCTGGGTTCTGTGGTGGGTCAAGGGAAGACTGGAAAGGTGAAGGAGGGCTGGCCACTTCTTGTGGGGCTGTGGGAGGTAGGGCTAAAAAAAATATTAGGGGAAGCTTTCAGTCAGATAATAGCCCTCTAGGGATAACTGGTTAATTTGGGTGACTGGGAGGGCTAGTCACAGCTTGACGGGGAACTTCAGATATGGGCAAGGTGATGAGGGACATCAGTTTCTATGTTCTGTAGAAGTTTTTGTATGTAGATGGGGAGTTTTTTGCTGCTTTCTTCCTGTGCTTTTCAAGAGAAAGGAGAACTGTAGCCTACCTCACTACCAGGGTTCAACAGACTCTCCTCCACCTATTCATCTGCCTATCTACTCCCTATCCTGCTGTAAGAATACATTTGAGTGGGAAATGAGAAGAATATTTTTTGCCATCATGGAAAGGAGGCTCTGTAACAAGAACAGTGGAGGCAAAATACCTAACAAATTTAAAGGCAAAACTTGCTCACTTCATGAAGGTCTTTATGGAACATATACATATACAAGGCAAGACCTGGTGACCCTGGACATCCTTTCTAATCCTGAACTTTTGTGAAAAAAATACTCTTAAGTTCTGTCTTCTGTTGCCTTAAATAAATGTTTTATGCTCAAAGAAACAAGACAATGCAAGCGCTGCTAGTGTCTATACACATTATATTATATATGTATTATATATATATTATTTTCTGCAGAAAAATCACAAAGCATGGGCTTAGATGTTAGAGTGCTTTTATGAGACTATTTGACCCACTTTGTGACTCCCTCTTCTATCTTGCTTTACTACGGATTTGACCTGAAGCATACTGGACACCTTTGTAAGTTTAAGCAGGAATGAAAACTTTATTCAGCAAAACTGGACGAAGTGATGCTACCTTGAGTTAGATTTTCTGTTCCTACTGTAGCAAAGGATTGAAGGGCTAGCCTTCAACAAATCACTTTTGCTTTTCACCAGATCACTCCAAAATATCACTACAATTCTATTTCCTTTCAGATGAAGAGACACTGAAAAACCCATTTTAAATTCAAATCTCTGTAATTTTCTTTACACAGTATGTATGAAGTGCTGAGAATACAGGCTGATTTTGTCCATGAAGGTAAATATTAACAGCATGAAACTGAACAACAACTATCAGTCAAGTCTGTCATCTTTATCTGCATCACTAATGAAAATGCTTTTTGTCAGAAAGAAGGCTTTGGCCGAGTGGACATGATTAAAGCTTTTGACATCTATTCTGATGAATAGCTACCCTGAATTTTCAAGAGACAGCTCTTTTCTCCTGTCAGCCATAATTCTTCCAGAACCAACAAATATGCTTTGAGTATATGTTGTGGAGGGAGGTCAGTTGTGATGTGAAATAGCAAACTCTTTTAATGCTGGACTTGCTTTCTCTCGGTCATGCCAAAAATAGAGGTTTATCATCTGCAGCCTTCAGAAAACACTCTTAGAGAAAGACTTTCAGGTTATTTTCATAAGGAGGCCTTCTCCAACTCCCCAGAAAGATCTCCCACCCCATTTAAAGTACCTGCCCAAGTGTAGATTAAACATCTTTTAAGAAAAGAAAGCTGCAATGTGTGTTGAAGCATTCAGTGCTTCCTTAGCCAGAAAGCTTTCCACAAGGCAATTGGTGTTGGCAAAGAGTGCAGCCTCCACCCCAAAGCTATTCCTTGCACAGTTAAACAAGCTGTTGGAGTCTTTTCCAGGCAGCGTATAAAGTTTCACTTGGAAAGAGAAAATCGAGGTCAATCCATCCAGACTATGAGCAATCAATAGTGGATTTTGTGGCAGGGAGATGGGCTGTGTGGTTACAGTGTAGTACCCCAACCCACAAACCCTGTACAGCTGAGGTCAACAGAGTTGTTTCATTTTGCTTTTTTAAAATGAAAAGGGAGGATAAAGGTCATGCAGAAATCCCAGCTCTTCTTTCTTGTTTATGAAAGCAATCAATAGATCTGCTTTAAATTAAGGAACCAGTCCTTCCTTTCTGTTGTCAAAGATTAATGTTGGTATTAATGAGTCCAAGCTTCTCTTTGGAAGAGAAAGTCTCTCCCAGATCAACAACTAAGATGTGAATCAACCCCATGAGTACTTTGAAATCCAGTGATATTCTTTACCTTTCTTTCTTTGGACACTGGAAGAAACAACTTGATTATGTGTTACACATCAAGGAGCACATCTTCAGATGCAAATAAAAATGTTGTGTGGCCAGCATGGTTTTCACAAAGGTAGAGTATCCATTGCACAGATTCAGGTCAATGTGAAACAGTAATGCTCAACACCTCTGAAGAAACCAAGGCCAAGTTATTTCAAACTGAGCTTCTCTCTACTTGAATGAAGTTCATGAAAACTAGTGGTTAATTTGAAAATGCGTATGCCAGTGATTTTCCCATGTACACATTGAACCTAATAAAGTATTTGAAATGCCAGAAGCAATTTAGTCAGTCTAGCATTGCAGTGGTTCTTTCTTCCCTGTATTCTTAATTTTCTCTCTCTCTTGTGGGCACAATTTTTAATCATTCCCCATGAGAGAAACATAAACATGAGGTCAGTGCCATAAAGATATTTCTGCTTTCAAGGTATCTTTGTACATATTAGCAGGGGTCATATGGAGTAGTTATTTAAGCACACAGATCAGCACAGCATGTCTATACACTCACAAGACAACTGCCAGCCCTGCACAGGGTTTTTCTGCTAAACAGTGGAGATTAGATTTATATTGTGGAAGGAAAAATTACAGCGTATAACACAAGCAGCATCCAGCATCAAGGAGTGATACAGGAAAATTAGTTCTGAAAGAGAAAACCAAATACCTTCTGTTTTTTCATGTTGCAAGGAGCACAGGAAGATGATGGTGGTAGGTGCTTTCCTGTCCTACAAAAAATGTTTACATTACGTGGGATCAAGTAAACAAGCCCTGTCTTGTGTTGCTATATGACAGGGCTTGCTGTTGTCTGCGAGTGGACAGTAAGAGCAATCACATACCTGTTTGTTTGAGTAGCTGCAGAAGTGCTAAAAAACAGCCATGAAAACTTCCTTTACCTTTCTGGACAGCAAATAACTACCTGCTACGTAACACCAGATCTTCTCATAAACCTTACTCTTGATCTGTGCTCTTTGCTGTGATGATGAGAAATTAGTGCAAAGTGCTACAGGAGCTGCAGCAGCAGGCCAGTAATACGTACTGATGTTTCATACCCTGGGAACTCATCAGCTACCAGGCCGGCTGTCCTGGCGTGAAGTCTTGGTGCAGACACAACTTGCAGTACTGCCATACAAGTCATTCAGTGCTGGTGTAGACCATGCTTACCTGAGAGAACTGCATCTACACTGTTACATCAGTGGCAGATGCTCCTACAGACCAGAGGTGAGTTACAGGCATGTGTGACCTCCATTGGTGGAGCTGCCAGCTTTCAAAAACTGCATTTTGTGCTGGCTGGGACAACTGCAGCCTGTGTTTCCTGCACATTGCACATTAATACCCCATCAAACAGCATCAGCCTCTTTCATCTTAACAAATGTAGGTATCTGTGGTTATGATGAAGCAATTCTGTGGCAAAGCCTGTGTTGTGTGTCCCCCCCCCTCCCACTTCCCACTGATCCTGCAATCCCTAATGAATCGTACCCACATCTCAGCTGGCAGCCTTCCAGGCACGGGTGCCCTGCTTTCTGGGGCCACGGCTGCTCTCAGAATTCTGCGTAGGCATCTTTATCTGGCACAGTGTGCTGTGAAGCTCGTTTTACATTAACTTTCACCACGTTCCCTCAATCGGCAGCATGTAAGACAAAGAAGCATATGGGCCTTTATCGCTGTCATTACTGTAATGATGATTACCCAGAGAAAAAGGGACGATAGTTAAGAGCAAAAACTAAATTACAAGATTCTTATATTAACATGCCATTCTAATCAAGTAATCGGGTTTAAGTAATTACATTATGATTACTCAGAAGGCATTCATTTTTTTGATCCAGAAATCTAAACTTATGTAAGGCCAAAGCCCTGTAGCATCTGTGTTATTACTGCAATGCATATGTCATTGTCTGGACTAAATATGGGAAGACTTTTTCTAGAACATTTGCTTTGCAGTGAAAGCAGGTTCCTTTACCATGTATAAGTAACTTAAATAAATTCCTTCTTCTAAGTTAAGAATTTTTCTTTGACATTTTAAAGACAGGTATATTTAAATGTGTATGGAAATTTCTCTTATTTCTTCTGTGTTAAAAGGAAGACAGGAATAACTTCTATATAAATGTGCAACAGTTAATGATAGTCAATATTTTTCTTACTATACCTATATCTATAGATTGGCTAAGGAATATTCCTTTTGTGCTTTAATGATACTTAACATTTCACAATAAGCTTAATATATCCAATTTAGTGCTGCTCTGCTGTTTTTGAAATATTTATTTACTAGCAGTTTGTCATACATTTCTAATGACAATAGTTGTAAATTTAGACTATTTTGTTCTCTTAGTAGCTCATCTAATTAGTTTAAGCATACAGCAACGACCAGAACCCAGAGTTAGTAGTAGACTCAAAATGCAGTTCTGGGTTTGCAACTGCATAATTAATTTCATTTATTACTGCAAAAGTGTATGTATGGTTCATCTGCCTTAATTAGTTTATGTTAAATAAATTATTTGAAAAGTTGTTTCCTTCTAATTTTAATCTGTTTCATTGGAAACCCTGTTTCAAAGTATGTCCAGACAGTGTTATCTGCTGAGAGTTTCAAAGCAGGCTTCATTTCCAGCGAAATACCTTTCAAAAGTGTTTGGTGTGATATAAGTTCAGGCTGTAGGTTTAGGGTTCCTGCTAAGGTTACATGAACCTTTTCCCTCTCTTGTATGCAGTGGCTCTTCCCTAAATGTTGTCCTTCTGATTGTGATCTCCTGTAGTGGCTGAGAATACCAAGAATGCTAAGAATACCTGCATCTATTTGCCTCTTTGCTTGTCTTTTTAACTTCTCTCAGAGTCTATTATTTTTCCCTGTAGCTGAGTATTTACTTCTGTAAAGCCTTTTGGACACAATTTACATATAAAATGTTAGACAAAATAATACCCCATTGCATGAAGTTTGAGCTTACACTGCATCCACACTGCATCCACAGCTGGTAGTAATAGAAAAACTGGAACATTATCAAGTTGATTGTGATACTGATTGAATAAAGGGCTGTGATTTCATATAGTCTCTCTGTCTCTCTCTCTTTTTTTTTTTTTTTTTTTAATAGAAAGCTCTAACATGTCTTTCTGTGCAATTTCATTAAAAAACCACATGCTTCAGTTTTGTTTGGCAGGAAACAATGGGCACTAACAGCCCAGTGACCAGCATTTGGCAAGTACCCTGTCCAGAACACGTATTTACTCGATAAACAAGATATATAGAGTTAGGAAACTGCTGATTTGATGGTGCAAAGACTGTGAATATCCTCTCATGTCAAAAGCATGTGGTGCCTTTCTCATAAACCCTGCAGGTAGAGTATGTGTCATTCTTTAACGCTGCTATGGGGAAAATGGCAAAATGGAAAAAATACTAATAAGCTTTTCCAGACGGCAGTATAAAAACATTATTGCTTCTGCTACCATGTCTGCTATTTATTATATCTCTTGTGACCCAAACATTGCTTAACTCTATCATAAGTTTCCCTCAGTACAGTTCTGTTGGAAAACCTAGGACAAAAACATGGAGAAGGTCTTCTGCTGAAGGTAGCTTAAAAAAGTATATTCCATTTTCATAATTTTGTATTAAAATGATAGGGTTTTTTGAGGTAGTTTATCTGATTCTGAGATTTGAAACTATTTTTTTTTTTAGTTTGATTCTAATTCCTGTATTTGTTATTCATCCAGTTTTGACATCAACTGTATAGAAGAGAAGGTATGGCCACAAAACATCAAGACACAGAGACACTTTTAAAGTCAAGGTTTAGCGAAGCTCTTAGGCTCAAGCCTTTTGTTGTTGTGACAGCAGATGATGCCACTATATATGCTGTGGGTCAGCGGCGCTTAAATGCTCTAGAGGACAGCTTCTCAATGCTCTGTCAGTGCTAAGTCAGGGACTGTAAGGGAAAAGGCACTTTCCCTGGGAAGCCACACTGAAAGCCGTTGCAGAAGGACTGGTGCCCAGCGAGGTGTTCTGGAGGAAGAAGAGGCTCCCAGGAAGCCTGCAGGAGGAATCATCCCCATTGCCAGAAGCCTGCAGCCTTCCAGAAGTTTTTCTGGTAGCTCCTCAGCCACATCCTCTTTAATACCTGGAAGTGTGCTCACCACACGATGAGCCTTGCTGCATGGTAGGTCCACATGCACATCCATGTTAAGGGCTGTGAACATACTGCAATTGTAACCACTAGACTAACTGTGCTGATTGCTCCCACAACATAACACTGACCCATACCAGTACTATCCAGTGAAGTGGCATCAGTTTCCTAGAAATGATACAAATCAAATTAATTGTTACAGGAAGTCAGTGGAATCCTTATAGAGATATTCTGGATTCACACCAAGAAATTAAGCTTGAATTGTTATCACTGGGATTATTATCATTAGGATAACGATTTGCTTGACTGATAGTGGCATGGGTACAGATAAAGAAGTGCTAAATATATGGTACCTGGGTACTGTTTCAGAAGTCAAGGTTAAAATCAAAGCTACCATTCTTCCATGGAAGACACTTATAAGGTGAATAGCCTGAGAGACTGGATACTATTGTCTGTTGTGGACTCTTCTGCTAAGTGGACTCTTCCTCCAAAAGAAAGTGTAGTGAAGGAGTCCAAGTCTAGTGCCATGTAGCTCCCTGGGAAGAGTTGTTGAGAAATTGTTGCTCATGCTGCACAGAGTGAACCAAAGCATGCTGGCTGAAATGAATAGGATCACTAAGGAAGGATTTCTGGCCAGCTAAAAGGCACTTGCCTGTAGGTGTTAAAGTCCTGTAATCTGCGAGATCAGTGGTTGAAGACTGTAAAAAGAATCCACCTATTTTGGAGTAATTCTGTTATGCACTAGTGGAACCATTATCCTGAGCAAGGTTTGTATATTTTTCTCCCCTGTTGTCTCAGTGAATACCTGTCATTGCAAAAACTGCCTGGAATTCTTTTCCTCAGATTTATGGGGATTTGCTTTTCCCAAGGATGTGCTGATGTTGTATGTATTTGGCACTGATGATTTTGAATTGAGTCATTACCGAGCCTGAGAGCTGGCCCATCTGTATGCTGCTGGCTTGCTTACTCTTAATGGATTGCTGGGTTAGATTTTAAGAGTGTTTCTGAGAGAACAGCTTCTGGGAAATCTAGTCCTTGATTTGTACCAGGGCAGATGAATGTTTGCCATTTCTAACAACCTTAGTAGCTTGAAATCTTTATGCTCCTAGGCCAATCAGTTACCTCCTGTTGTCTCCTGCTCTCAGCAGTCCCATAATCCCCCAAGACAGCAATCAGATGGTGTAGTAATGGCATATCTAATACAGGGGGGGTAGTTATTAATATTTACCAATCTATTAATTAAAGAGTTAAGGATGAAAACAAAGATAGCTTTTATTTGCTGAGAGGGAGGAATATTAAACTGCAAAGGATGCGTGACATTTGTGTGTCCATATACATAAAAGAAGCTGGAAGCAAGTGATGACCCACCACCAAGTAGTCTGAATTAGTCCTGCTTCAGTTGAAAGGAAAGAAAAAGCTTTAATGAGACATTCTTAAGTCTGGGTTAGAGAGGAAGCTAAGTGAGGCTGATTATGTCTGTGAAGTCCAGACAATTTTTCTACTTGACCCTCAAAGGTGCAGGTTACAAGCTGCTTTGGGCTGGGACTGTGGTAATGTTGGGTAGACTCTGCCATTTTCTTGGTTTGTTTCCTTAGGAAAATTAAGACTGTTTAAATAGCATTTCTTTCCCACACTATGCACTCTGTCTGACTAAAATGCTGAAAGACTTTCTCTTACATTGCCTGTGAACTGTCATAGAAACCTAGCACTTCAGAGGAAAAAAAGAAGTGACCTTGACAGTCTGTTTAGCTCATCTGTCCTCCCCCAGCCAGGATTAATTTTTGTCTATATAATTCATGATTCCTCATTATCCAGAATTTTCTTGAAAGCTCTGATTGTAGAGACACACCACACCCCCTCCACCCCAGTCTTCTCAGCTGTCCTCTTCCAGCCTATAAGCATGAAGTTTTTTCTACCCTGCTCTTTTTTTGGATTCCCAGCATTGACTGTTTCTTCACATTCAGTGCCCAGACTTGGACATGTTGTTCCTTCAATCACAGTTTCACCAAAACACATCACAGAATCAATCACAGAATCACAGAATAGTAGAGGTTGGAAGGGACCTCTGGAGATCATCTATTTCAACCCCTCTGACAAGGCAGGTACACCTAGAGAAGGTTGAACAGGAATGCATCCAGAAGAGTGGAGCAGAGGACAATGCATTGATTTTTTTGTACAAGACCAAGATAGTTAAATAAGGTTGCAGCTTAAGGTTCCTTCAGGGAGTTGGAAGTTCCATGAGCATTTCTTTGGATTCGTCTGCTCATGTGCTCTCCTTTCTGCGCTCCATCAAGAGTTCAAGGGCTCTGAGTTGAGGCAGGCCTTCTGGGAGTGCTCTGCTCTCCCTGTTTCCATGAAACTAGAGCTGCTCATCTTGTTCTCTCCAGTGGTAAAAGATTTCCTTTGGTAAGAAAGGGAGATGTCTTTGTTCTTATTTTCCCTTCCTTTTCCACACAGTGATGGTAAAACCCTTAGATCTATAAAGTGTCAATCCTAGTGCACTCTGAAGATGGTAAAACCACCAGTAGGACTTGCCCACAGCCACATTCCCAGACAGCCTGGACTACTGGCAAAAAAAAAAAAGACACCTAGGCTGATACCACAGGGATTCTGATGGACTTACTGGAGAAGAAGGAAGGCAGGCTTCCTTTACAGTACAAAATTGTTGTTCCCTTGTGTGACTCAGCTGACTCTCTCTTGGAAAAGGCTGGCATAATTAGGCAATGTGGGTGACAGTCCCACCCTCTTTGCAAGAGTTTGTTATTTGTGAAAATGGAGTTATGTATGTCATAGGAGATTTTTAGCCATTTGAAAATGCCAGAAGTTCCACAAACTATTTGAGCTCCAGCATCTCACTTTCTTGAAAATGACTTTGTATTTCTTAACAAATAGGATGTTGAATTTTTAGATGCTGGTCATGAGGTCTTACATGGGATTAAGAGTGTCTTAAGATTTTATGGAAACACAGCCTAAACTTATGGCAACTTAATGTGGTTTGTTCCCCTTCTGTCTAATCTCAGTCTAGACTTGGTGTGATCCCATGTATTCATCATATTTCTAGGTTTCCATGAAATGTATCATCAATTTCTATGCTTGTTTGGAATGTAATGTCCACTGTTTGAAAAAGCTACACATTTATATGCTTTCTTTGTATTTCAGATTGAAAAGAACATTTCATCGCTCTGTGGGTTAGTGATTTGCTAATGCTCAGTCAAACACTGAAGTTATATTTAGCTGGTTCTGTGAAGTGTTCAGCACATGATGCCTCTGACCGGCTAACCCCAAGGGATATTTGCAAAGCTGGGAAGTCATGATAGTGGCATCATGGAAGGCAGGTTGAAAAATCTTTCTTGAGTTGAAGATTAAGAAATCGTTGTGAGGGAAAGGATTTGTGTCTAAGTAACTCACTGGGTTTGGCCTAGGATCTAAAAGACAGCTCTTCCTCTGTGGAAACAATCTGTGAACGTAATACAAATAAGAACCCCATTCATTTGGTCATAGAGCCTGTGCAAAACACTGAAGAGAATCTGGAGGAAACACCTTGGGCTGCCTTTCCAAACTGCTGTGCGTATTTCCATGTGATGCTTCTGTAAATGTCAGTGTAAGTGATGATCCTAAATTTCTGCTGCTATACAAGTTTCCTTCCTTCCCTATAAGAATCAGAACTCAAGTAGTCCCTAAGCAGATTAATGACTTTGCAATAATGTATATACCAAGAGCCTCATTTGAATTCCCGATAGCCTTCTATGGCACTGGGAGCTGGAACAGGATTTCTGAAAAAGACATGAAGGATGTGTGCGTTAGGAACTTGTCTGGGTTATAGATAAATGTTACATGGGCCTTTATGGGAAATGTACTGATCTGCCCTCTTTAAAAGATGTTACGAGTGGGGAGAAACTTTCATATGGGGACAGATTATAGAAACAAATAACCAGTTTCTGCATCATTTTGCTATGCATAATTTCATTTAGCATCAAAGAAAAAGCATTATCTGCATTTTGGCCCAATATATATAGTGTTAGGAAAATATTAATAGGAGATACAAGAAAGACAAACTTGTAAACCGAAGGGCAGAAGTGGTTGAACACCTATGCACTACAAACCTGCTGGCTCATGGAACAGCCTGAGCTGTGGTTCACCCTGCCATGTAGTCTACAGGTGTACAAGACCGTCTTACCACAGTTCCCCCAGTGCTGGAGTGGAAGGCTAAAAAGTCCATGCTCACCATCTTGTCCCACTCTTAAAAGTGTGGGGGCTCTATGGAGGATTCCATGGTCTCTGGCCTTGCCAGCTGTGCGTCATTACCCTGTAAGGCAGGGGCTGGAGCTGATCTTCACGTGGACTGTTCTAGCTCCTGCACTTCTAAAACTGAAGACCATGTTGGTTTTCTCAGACTCATCTGTTTTGCACCTTTGTAACATAAGTGAAACACTCTGCAAAATACCCATCATGTTGCATAATGTGGTTCAACTTAATGGAAACAGAAACCACAGAGCAGGGGAAAATGGCTGATGGGTATGCTTTGGGTAAATGAACACTCACCTGTGATTACAATGGGTTAAGTACATTTTCTTTTATCACAGCTACCTTGGCTGGTAAAAGCTTTTTTTTTTAAAAAAAAATTGGAATACATAAAAAACTGATTTATGTTAATCACAAAGGAATTAATTTAAAAACAATGTTATTGTGTTGGAACCAAGTACTTTGAAGTGGTGTACTCAGTTCTTCAAAAAGAGTCACTCTGATTATGGCCTTGTTTGCAGGAAGGTTGGTGTCTTGGGTACAGGGAGGCTCAGTCACAAGCCTAAAAGATTTATATGTTTCTTATAGTACTTATTCCTTGTTTAGCTGTGGTGGTTATTGCAAATGGATGACTGTGCTATGGCCCTCAATTGAAAGGAATACTTCTGAGATAGGGTAACTGAAAAAAGGCAAAAGATGAGAATAATAGAAAATATAAGTAATTATAGGGAATAATATATGGCACAACCTTTTATCCAGGTTTAATTTCCTGCCAACATTAAATCAGCCATTTCTTTTGATTTCTGCCATATCTGATTTTTTTTTTTTCAGCAGGCAAAACTTTCAAAAGTTATTGAAATTAAGAAATTTGGAAAGCTCTAAAACTTATAAACAAGCTGCTTTTGACTTTGTTTCCTGTGTCCACAGGGCTGCCTAGAAAGCAGCAGCAACAGGACAGACATATAGTTTGTGAAAGACAGAAACAAAGTAAGACTTGCCTCTGAAGGAGCAGAGACCATCTCCCTCCATAGACTTCAGAGTTGCAAACACAGAGTGCATTTCTTTTTGATGTGATTAATGGCATGTTCTTTCCATCTGCTCCATGAACTGGTCAAGAATTGGCAAGTGATAAAATGTTATTTGGTCTCTGCCAAAACATATGACTGTTAACGCAAGGCAATCCTTGAGATAAATAACTAAGTGGCTCTTCCATGCTGCTCAGGGAGGACTCAAGCATTTCTTCCTTATCAACTTTGACTTTTCAGAACAAGCTGCTGGCGTGGTCCTCGGTGAGACCTCACTCAAGCTATGATGGCAGCTCTCTGCAGGGTGATCTCTGCCTCATTCCAGATGCTTTATTAGAATTAGCAGGGACAAGGAAACCACCTGAGCACTGCCTGTCAATGCTACTGTCCTACCGGTCTCACTTGGTGCAGTAATGTTGTCTCTATTGCTTTCAACCTTTTTGTATTCTTGCTGTGCTTTCTTTTGAATTTCTGACACGTGCTGTCATTTAGTAATAATAAAGCTGTCAATGGTATCAACAACTTATCTTTTAATATGGGATCCAGAAGTCTGACAAGAGCAAAGGGGATGCCAGATTTTTAGTGACATGTTAATTTATTCAAAACACTCTGAAAAGCATTTCCATTCCTCTTACATGAAGGTAATGCCCAGCAAGGTTAGTGCCTGCAAGACGGGATGCAGGCTGCAGAAGGATTTGGCATGCAGGAATTCTGTTAAGTAAATGATTTAGCTACAAGCCAAGCTAACATTTAAAAGCTGTTTGCTAAATATCCCGAAGCAGACCCTGTAGGAATAAGTTGGATTTACTATTTATTTGAATAGGCGATGAATCAAATTTTCAATTCCAGATCCATATTCCTAGGTGCTCTCGGCAAACAGATAAGCTGTTTCAGAAAAGCCCAGCTCAGTGGTAGATTTTCCCAGAAAGACTCATTTCCAGAGGATGCTGGGTGCCACTTTGTGCTGAGGCATACAACACTGCTTGTTTTAATGACTATTTTTTTTTCAGATCTGCTACAAGCAGATCTGTTAACAAGCAATCCCCACAGAACAGTTCACAGTTTTTGTTGTGGTTTTCCTGATTTTATTTTTTAATTTATTTTTAAAAAATTTATTAGCAATTTTAAGTCTTTCTTTGTGTTCAAAAAAAACACACAGCACCTGGTTTACAGAGAGGACAGTTTGTCACTTTCTGACAGGGAGGCATCGTTAGCTGTCTCCAAAACGAGGCATTCAAACCCACTAGTCACTCAAAATATCTAGAAAACCATGCCTGTGAGATGCCACACAATTTGAAAACATTTATACATCACCTAAAGATTAACAGGGGATTTCTCCTGAGGCTGGACTGCTATCATTGGAAGAATAGAGTAGTTTTCTGTAATTTGCAGAGGAAGACCTGGGTAGCCCTCACATCCCTTTGCTGAGTTTTCTTTGTCACCAAGGAGGGCAAACAAATAGATTAAATTTTGAAATATAGTAAATTTTGTTAATTTATTTTTTTTTTTTTTTTTAGAACCAAGAAGGTATGAGAGAGGAAGAATAATATGGAAAATGAGGCCATCCACAAGCACAGTGGATTTATGCTTCAGTGCATAGGCCAGTGACAGGGTGTAGGAAGACTGAGTATTTCATCACTCTGTTTCATCTGAAACATGAGGTAATTAATTAAATTGGGCTGATTTGTTCCACTGTGTCAACCTCTGTGTTCATGTGACAGATCAAGACTGTGCATAGCAAATCATGCATTTAAAAATCAACTCGACAATCTAAAATAAATTATTGTCAACTTTTTCTCCCTTTTACCCTCTTGTGACTGAGTAACATCCTAAACAATGTCAAGAACTTTGCAGGATCTTCTCCATGACCCAGTGCTTCCAAGATGTGTTTCTGTGTCTTGGTTAAGATCAGCTGCAGGATGTGCTGTGTCTCAGGAGCATGGCTGGAGTTCAGGTGCTGCAGCAGCAGTGGTGAATCTGGCTTCAGCTCTGCTCATCTTGACCTTTCCTTATGCTGTATCTTAACAAGGCAGAATGACTGCTTGTTTCTGACTCCTTGTAGCGCCTTTTGACCTTCAGAGGGCTGTGGGTAGGGTATGCAGTAGCAGAACTCAGGCTCTGCTGTCTGACACTGTACATTTCTCAGTATATTTTTCCTACAGTACTGTCACACATGTCCTAGCTCTTACCCTACCAGATTCCAGCTGACATTGTTTTGCATGCCTGCTGGCAGGCACATGGTTATTCTTGTTCTGTTTAAAACAGTGAACAATTCTGCCTTTGATTATGTTGTTTTTTGAGGATATTCTGGATTATTTTCTCTTTTCACTTTAGATATTCCTTGGGCTGAATTAAATAAATCATCAGTACAAGGAGAAGTGCAGATCCATGCCCTTGTCTCCTACTGGAGGAAATACTCCAGCTGGTAATGCACCTTCTCCCAGAGGCCTGACATCAGTTTACTTCTCTGAGCATAATGGTTCAGTCTTAGAGGACCAGCATACCTCCTGGCTGGACAAAAAATTTGTTTCATAAATCCTGTGACCTCTGACTGGTGACATTTTGGTATTGCAAGCTGACAGCCTCTTCTCTGCACCCTTTCTGCCTCTGTTGTCAAAAAGTCACCATGTGCAATCCACAGGACCCTATCAATGCTTCTTTTTCATGAAAAAGAGAGTTATAGAGGAGTTAAAAAATTCCCCAAGCTACCAAAAACTCAGTTTTTCAAAGGTGTTTTACAAACATGTAAGCTAAGCCTTCCCGAAAGGTCTAGAACCTCTAAAGGTCAAGAACTTTGATATTTGACGGATACTTTTGAAGACTGTGCATCATGATTCTAAAGGAATATGACCAGACAGGTCTTCTGCCATTAGCAATATTTTTTGCTTTGCAGGAAGCCGTATTTTACTTTGAAGAACTGATAGATGGCAGTGCCTGAGGAAGAACAAGTCCTCTGAACAAACATGAAGATCACCAAAGTCCCATTGTCAAATAATCATGGAAAACAATAATACTGGACAGTGAAATAAGGTGTTAAAGGGTATTAATTGGTACATATTGCAAACTTAACACCACTAGTGTGTTGTTCAGAGCACACATATGAAAATCTACTGAATTCAGCAGTAATTCCCAAAGCCTTAATATGTCAGAGAGGAATTTATCAGGAAGCTGTGGTGACTTGTTTGGGTTCTCCTGATGATATTCAGAGACTATGACAAGACAAGCCTTTCGGAAGAGATGGAGAGTAGCAGACAGAGGTGGGGCTTCTGGGAATTGGTATTAAATTATTTTCTTCAATATCAGATTTCCGTGCCATATATGTGCAAAGTGTTACAAAAAAAGTAAACTCTAATTACAGCAACTTATCAAAATTTAATGAAAAAATATGTTTTATTTAATTGCTTGTATGAAGTTTATACTGCATTCATTCAAGGTAATTTTCCTATAATCTCCTTGATCTGGGAAAAGATGTCTCTGAAATAGCAGGATAGTTAATCTGAAAGAGAAGTGATCAAAACACTCCTTTCAATTTCTCTAAATGGATATGAGAAAACAGTGAAGCCCGTTCCTCCTGTTCCTTATTCTTATAATATGATATTTTAAGTATTTCTGTACACTGTTTTCCAGCTGATATGAGCCTGCAAATCCAGCTCATAATGATATTAATTGCTGGCAAACGTTATAAGAATACACCTCTGTATTGTACACATTGGGTTCATTTCTTCTATCATCTAGCCATCTAGAATATATATTATGGTTTACACTAGGCATCAAGGCTTTCTCATTCCCTGTTCTGGAGAGGGGTGGGCACCTCCAAGGAGTGAAGCATCCCATTGTAAGACAGCTATTTGATTTTACATGGTCTCATTTTTTCTTTAGTTTTCCACAAAAGGCAATGGCACTTGAGCAGATGTGTCATGTCATTTGAGTCAGAAGAATTCCTACTTCAAAACACAGGAGGCTGCTGTAGGATCATGAACCCCAGTTTTCTGGGATCCTAAGTCAGAGTTTGCCTTTGGAGCAAGACAGATGAACTGTTGGGAATGTAAACAGATTTCTATCTGGTTTCCACTGGAACAGAACTGAAATCCAGCCATCTTTGGGGATATTTTCATTTCAACGGACTGACAAAATCTGAAGAAAATTGTTCCACCAGGGCTTTTTTATTATGTAGCTTTAAAGACATGAACAGATTGGAATTCAGGAGATTTGGATTCAGCTTCCAGCTCTGTGGCTTTGAGGCTGGATGAATAACGTCACCTCTCTGTTTTGTTTATCCTTCTGTTCTTTATCTCTGTTGTCCTGTCTTCAGTGACCTCCTCCACTGTGCTTGCATGAGGTACCATCACAGTAAAAATGGTTGTAATATGCATTCATTAAGCTAATCTGCTGCTACATTGTGTCAATTGTTATGCAGGTTAATAAAAATTGCTCCATTTCACACTTATTGAAGTATTCATTTAAAATAAAATTCAGTGTAACTTGATACATTATTTCTTCATTAAGGAAAAGCTATCCTTTTTATTTTATCAGCATTAATGTTATCTGAATACTTAATCTAAACATGCTTTTCCTACAGCAACATGTGCATTTTCATGAATAACCTAGTGATAGTGCATGTACAGCCTAGTGCACACTCATTTCCAGAGGATACCTAGTGATCATTAGACATCCTCCATATACTGAAAATACAGCCAAATTGTAAAGCATGGTAGGTACTGGTGAGATAAGTGGAACTGTATCTATCTATTAACAGCAGACAAAGAATTAACTTGGTGACAATGTGGCTGGAAAGCAGCTTGGCAGAAAACCTGACTGGCCATGATCCTAAGTAACCTGCTATAGGCGACTCTGCTTTGAGCAGGAGCTTGGACTAGGTGATCTACAGACATCCCTTCCAACCTCAGCTATCCCGTGATTCTGTGATTATTAGGGTCTCGTCCACTATAAATACAGTACAAAAAAGGTATATAAGTGTTATTATATGGTTATTATGTCCACATCTGGATGTTTTACCTAGGCCTAGGCATAAGAATCCTAACATATCTTTCCACCTTGGTTTTAGTTCAGTGACAGCCATAACAGAATACTTTTCAGAAGAAGATTTTACTTGGAGCATTTTCTCCAGGCTAAGGCTCAATAATAACCTGAAATGGATGGGCAGAAGAAATGGAGCATAATTATTTATTTGCAGTTAATTATGTCCATTCCCATTAAGCCTATGAAGCAAAAAAAAAAGCCCAAATATAGATGGAATTCCACTGCTACAGGAGAAGCCATTAAACATAACTTCTAAGAGCTGATGGCAGCGTTAGAACAGTGCCTTAGCGATAATAATTATGAACTCTTTCTCTTGTATTTCACTTGCCACTTATAAGATTACTTCACTAAAACAATTCTGTGTTCTCACACATGGGTCTCACAGCTTTCTCCCACTACCTCACACCGGAATAATAATACGGATTCACTCTTTGCACTACATATACAAGAAAGACAGGCTTCCTTTCTGAACATCAAGCAACACTCATGAAACTGTTATTCCCTTCACCTTCAAGATATATTTAATTTCTCTACAGGACTCAAACACCTGTGCTTTGTTCCATATGTGCAGCTCTCACTGCAGTGATGTGGCTTTCAGTCACATGAAATTTAGCCCAAGGTGTATCCTATCACTAGGAGATGACATGTCTTTTCATTTTTCACAGTAAACCTGCAGAATGTTGCAAGAAGAAATATTTCCGAGACTTGCTTTTTAATGAAGCAAGGATATCTTTGAATTCTGTTCAGCACTGGACTTAGCATTTCCTATATCTCATTTAGGCTCTCAAATAAACTTAAAGAATGAGTAGGTTTTGTATAGCATTAGGCACAAGTGTAAATTTCATGCAGTCTGACTGTCCTCCAAACCAGCTTTCTCCCTGGATCATTCCTGTGCACAGGCAGAAGTGATTTCATGCCTTTACAAGAACCTTCCCTGTTAAAATCATTGCCTGCCTTATAGGTGAGTATGTGCCCTTTTGACACTGACTTTGTTCACGCTCCTTTAATGCTCTATTTCTGCAAAAATGCATGTATGTATCTACATATATATTTTATAACTTCAAAATAGCAAGACAGACCCATAGTTTTGTTGCAAAATAAAGGAAGGTAAAACTAATATTGCTACTAATTTCTGTAGTCTGATCCAACTAATTTCTTTGTGAAAGTGTCTCTGCCCTCTCAGAGAGCCCCATAGACAGCAGGGACTCCATGCAGGCGCATGAAGCTGTTCTGCTGCTTCCACACCTTTATTTGCTGGACTTCGTGACAAAGCAGTGATCAGTGTACATAGATTATCTGTTGCTTGATTTTACCTTCACTCAAGCCAGACTAAAATGAATTTCAGTATGAATGATTTTTTCCCTTATCTATGTGTCTGCCTTTGAACCCACATAGACTGTTCAGGTTTACTCAGGCAAACGCTCTGACATCAAAAATCTGTAAATTAAAGCTAGAAGGGGCTATCCTCTAGTTTGATCTTTTCATACCACAGGTCATAGCATTTTGCTGTATCCATGTATGTGTGATCTAAAGCAACATTTTTGCAAGAGCAATTTATGCTAATTTTGAAATATGCATAGGGAGCCGTTCCCATGGGTAATTGCTCATGCATTTAACTTTAGCTTCTACCTATTGGATCCTCATTACTTGTGTTTTTTTCAGCATAATGAAAAAAGTAGAAGGAACTGTCAAAGAACCCCATTATCACATTTTCTGAGGTATTAAAAAATGATGATGAATTATCTCTAAAAAATGTTTCTTGGAAAATTGAGAGGTTATGCTTTTATCAGTTTGGCAGCTTTTAGTCCACATAATACATGCCATGTTAATATTGTGTGGTTATATTTTTTTTTAAATGTCATGCAGTCTTAAGTCAACTTGCTTACATAAGTCTGCTGTTTTTACATCAACACTAGTCTTTTTATTATTCAAATATATAACCCCACAAAAAAATTTCATTCAGCTGTTTCACCAAATCTGTTTTCCATAAATCCACACCGATATTCAAAGATTGCATTAACTTCTGTCATTCTGTATTAACTGAGTCTATGTCACATGCATTCTTGTTTTTCTGGGGATCAGTGTCAAGCTAACAAGCTTGTAAGTGCACAGGTCTCATTAGCTCAACACTATTTCTCTGAATGTCAAGACCTTTTAAAAGACCCTTAGGCCTTTAAATGTTCTCATTTCTTAAGGACTGAATTAAAAACTTCAGCATGAATGATCCAGAAAAATCCTGGGCCAGCTCCTTAAAACTCTCACAAGCAGTTTAAACAGTTCTTAAATAAATGTTTAACTTCAATAAATGATGTTTGATATTGTCACTTGTTACTCCATTGAAATGAAAGGATTTTGTCATCATTTGATATCAATACATTTTTTTACCTAAAGAAGAATGAAAACATTTATTGAATACTTTTGCCTACTTTTTGTTATTGCCCAAGACTAACATTTATATACAGTGCAGGAATTTAATTATTTTTAAAGTTTGTGTTAAACCTGAGATGCTTAAAACCAAAACTAAGTCTGTACCTCATGGAAATGTCTTTGTTGCTTTGATATCCTTTTTAATTTTATTAAATTTTTGGTTTTAATGTGAATAAGTTTATTTGCATTGCTACTATTATCCCTGCTCTACTTTCTCTTTAAACCAAGCTGATTTGCTGATCAGACAGGCCTTGTTTTTCATTAGGGCATTGAGCATTGGGCACTTAGGGAGGTGTTCTTTACTCCTCTCAAAGGTAATTCATGTCTTTCTACTTAAGTTCATTCTCATAACCAATTTAGTGCATAACAATTTTTGGCTTTGTAACCAGCCCTTTCAACATGCCAAGTTTAGTGGTCAAGGCATTTGCTGCATGGATTGTAAACAATGCACAAGCGTTTTTTCTGGAGCAGCCACTCCAAATGGAGCAACCTTTTCTATAATCAGCTTTATTTTCTGTGTCAAAACGAAGCCCAATATAGATTTTTTTTCCCACATTTCCCATGAGGTAGGAAAGTGAGATGTATATTTTTAGAAATGTTAGGCATCGCTAAGTTCTGGCAGCATAAAAAATTGCTTGTATCTTACTCAAATCAAACGGGCTATCAGAACACTTCTATTCCTACTGTATAAGTTGTAGTATTTTTAAAGGAGCTGCTATCTAGCAGGCATTAGCTATTGTCCTCTTCTATATGCTTTATATAGTAGAATATGAATTTATAATTGATTACTACTTGTTTCTGAGCCATCACAGCTACAAGGACAGGTGGTGCCATACACGAAGGGTGGAATTTATGTTACCAGATATAATATTGACCCTGTAGATGTTTGCGTCTGCTCTAGTTATTGCCATCTTGCCTCCTTTGTGGCCAGCAAATAGGCACTTTCAGGCCACACTCCTTTTATTCCACCAAAGGAGCTGAATTTGGCAGTGAGGAATTTCACCCAGAGCACTATTCTCTGTTTGACGAGCTTGGCCTATCCCACCAAACCATGGGGTTTTTGTTTACAGTGCGGGTGCTTACCATGGAAATACACTGGTGCAACTAAGCCATGCCAGGTGGGATTTTTTTGCATTTTAACTTTACCAAGATAACTGAAGCAGTAACTTCTGTACATACACTGAGGATCTGGCAAATTATGCTTTGCACGTGATGAAGTTCAGGTTTCTCCCAACACTGTAACTATGCACATCATCATGGCCTGATATTTACTAGAGTTTTATTTGCTAGAGTTTTAGACTATGTCTTCACTGCTAAGTAAGACGAGCTTCTGCATTAGAAGTTGTTAATGAACAAGGATAGTCAACCGTCATACAGGTGAATTTTCACCCCCTACCCTTCTTTCTGGGAAAAGGACTGTTTTAACATAGAATTAATTAACTAACTCTATCTGAAATTTCTGTGGAGAGAAGTCAGTTTGCAGTTCTTATTGGCTTAGGTTGAGACAGAGTTAGCCTCTTTTAATTATCTTCCATGGTAAAGATAATTGTTTCTTTAGGAGAGGGTCCCTGTGTGCAGCTGGTATGCAGAACTGGGGGCTGGGTAGATGTCTGCTTTCTCCACTATAAAAAGTGACAAGATGTCACTGTCATCAGGAAAAACAACAATGGATATAAGGCATGAATAATCTGTATTAGTGATGCAGAATCCTTTCAGATTAACAGGTAGGTGGTCACTCATTTCCATGGGCTTTATATAGTCAATGGTTGATGAGCATTGTAGGTTTTGAAAGGCCCCTAATATCTGTATCTTGACTTCCTATTATTAAGATGTTTTGAATACGTTTCTCTTCTCTATATCTGAATAAATTTACTAAATCTACCCAGAGACACACAGTACATTTTACAGAATGCTCCATTTGGTGTGGTTAAAACCTGTACTTGTTTTCACATCCATTAATTTCCTTCTGCTGAATTGGCTATCCAAAGGAATAAGGCTGTGATTTTACTTCCTGAGTCACTCCAGCCTTTCCTTTTCTGAAAGGGTGTTTTCATTTCCTAATTCTTTTTGTGTGTGGTGCTTTTCAATGCATTGTGTGGTTATCTGTGGTGTTCATGCTTCTAGGCACGCAAATTTGGTGAAAAAGCCCTGCTGTTAATCGTTAGAAACAAAGTTACGGTTAATCTTAATATTTCAGCTTCCCATATTGGCTGTTGTTGCCAGATAATAAAATCCCTCAGACACTAAAATCCCTCTTGTTCCCTTCACCTACTCTGACAAAGCAGGCTTTCATGTAACATCTAGAGTGGAAAATGGGTTAGACTTGCCTTCCAAAATCTGCAGCCCTGTAGGTGGATTCTTTCTAAAGACTTTGATCTTTGTGGAACAGCACTATGAGATGGTACAGTCTGTTCCTTAGAGACTATTTGAGATATTAAATAATTAAAAGAGAGATCAGGGTCTACAACTATACCAACTTTCTGTATCCCATTGAAATCAGAGGGGCTGCTGCCTGGAGGAAAGTTTGCTTCCTTTGGCAGACCATGGTGGCTTCGAAATGATGAATGGTTGCCTCCTCCGGACTAAATTTCTCCATATTCCCTGTCACGCTTCTAGTCTCCTTTTTCATCTCACTTCTGATCTGGATTCTTGTGCTGTGCTCCTCATTCCCTGTACTGTAATTACTGACTTACTCTTTTCCCTCTTTCCATCTCCTTCTTGCCCCATAATTTGAGTTTTACTGCTGGAGCCCTTGCTGTGACAGTCAGCCAGATAGCTGCCTGTCCTTGCCTTCTGGGGTTGAGAGGGTACAAGCAGCGACTGAAGCAAATGACACATCTAAGCTGTGAGCATGTAACTTATAAAACTGGACCCAGCAGGTAAATGTTGCACTCAGCAGCTGTGTATGCCATGAAGAAAAGTGTGGCACTGTGCAGTGCGGGAAGAGACAAGGTGATGAGCAAAGGCCTCATCTCTCTGCATGCTTGTATTTACTTGTATCTACCATTTGCACTGGTGGGGAATGACAGAGCTTGATGTACAGAAATTAGTAATTGGGGTGTTCCTGAGAATAATGCCTATCCAGACTTTTTTTTTTTATATAAAGAAGAGTTACTTTTTACCTGCTTCCATGGTCAGTTTTGGCAGCAACTGCTAGTATTGTCTAAAGGAATCTGTGGAGATTGAATCACATATTTGCTGTGTGTGAGTAACAACTTACTAATGTCTGGTTTTTATATAATTTTGTTTCTTCTTAGGTCGAACGTCCTTTACACAAATGGTCAATTAAATCCATTTGCAGAGACAACGTCTGAGACACATGGGAGTGAAGTGACTTTTACTGAGCCCTGAAGTTGTCACAGAGGAAACCCACATCTCTAGACTCTCATCCCAGCATCCTACTTGCATCACTCTCCCTTACAGCCCATCATTTATCTGGCAATCTCAGCAGACCTTTCTACATTTTCTTGTACGTTACCATAAATACTGGGGTTTTATTATTTTTTTCTTTACTCTTGCCTGTGCAGCTTTGGAGTCCAATTAAAACAGAGTTGAAAGCGACTTCTTGTGGCTTTCTAGATTGTTGTCATCACCTCCCTGCCTCCCCAAACAGAGAACTGAAGGAAATGGCTTTAGATGTCCTATTCTTAGCAGCTATTGAAAAATGTCAGGAACACCACTGAGCTGTCTATGATAACAGGCTTCTTACACCGGCCCACACATGGAGAAATTTTCAGTACTGTGATTTCTGTAAGTGTATAGCTGTTTGAGCAAGTATCTCAGCTGGTATGAAAGTAACCTGGCCTGTGCAAAATGACATTTAACAAAATTAATAGTTGCACATATAACTTTGGTAATATGTCAGCTGAAAGCCTTCATTTTCCTAGAATTTAAGGCTGATGCATCTGGACAGATAAACTAATAACCTTTCCTCACATAAACAAGGAAATTAATGCAGGTGTATTTGTGCTTTACCAGTACTTGGATTAAAAAAATTGACAGTATTTCATAAATGCAATATTAACACTTATGCTATGGCTACTGACACAGGCAAGGCATAGTAAGAAAATGAATTACTTGTTTTCTTCATGAATTCAGTTTTAGGATGGAGCTCTCCTGTTCTAACTGGTGCATTATAGTTTAAGGTAGGAAGTGAAAATAAGGAGATTGTAGGTGTATATAAGGAGAATCTGAGCTGGATAATTACACTGATTTGAGCTTGAAATCAGCCAAATATTGACTTGATTTGTTACCTTTGCTATGCTGTGCTATGCTATGTTATGCTAATTTCTCAACAGCACAGCAACTTCTAGGAGTGAATTCTTTGACATGCCTAATATATAATAGGCTTTTTCTGTTCCTTTCAGCTGAAGAAATTTTTTCAGGTGGTTTAATTTTGAATGTGTAAAGAAGACAGATTAATATCCATGGATGTGGCTCTTTTTGGAGGAGACGAGGTGAAAGAAATGTGCTCTGCCCTGGAAGTATCAGGCAGAGAGATTGGGGACTGTGTTCAGTTTCAATGCCAGTGCATCTCAATATTTAGTGCTGTCTTCTGAAGAAGTTCATGGGTTTTTTTCCCTGTACAGGGAAGTTTTTATTCTTACCTTAGTTTGATTGTGCTGCAGACATGAAGTGTCAGCTGGAGACTTCATCTAGAAGTAGGTGCAGGCAGCAGTGTGCCTTAGAGACTTGTCTGGGATCTTGATTTCATATTTAATACTCAGGGGAAGCCTAGGAGAGGCAGTGTGAGAGAATGAGGGTAGTTTGATTTGTTTCTTAGAGGTAGCATGGTTGAGGGTATCCCAGATGTGAAGCTTGTGTGCTAACTGGAATCTTTCAAGTCCTGGAGAGAGTCACATCCAATGTATTGTTTATTTAACACACCTCATTAATGATATTGCTAATATTGTTGCTATTATATCACAATCCAACAAGGAGATAACAAAGCTGTGGAAGCCAGTGGCCAGACTAGCTTGCAGGGAACAGAATCTTCTAGCAAAACACAGAAAATGAAATGATCTGAGGGCTCTGATGCTTTCTTGTTTTCAGGAAGTCACGTTTTCATTTCTTGAAGCACAATATGATCATACTGAGTTTCTGGAAAATTCAGAGTAGAATATATTTCAAATTTAGCAAGGAATTTACTGTTGATATCACATAGTTTTCACTGTAGACACTGGAAAAATATGAACTAGATGGAACAACAACAACAACAAAAAAGAACAGTCACCTTTATATTTTGTCATGAAAATACTTTATATGTATCAAATAACTTTGCTACTTGGATAGAGGTAAACAATTCTTAAAAGAAGTGTTAGTAGAAACTCACAAATCCAGAACAGCAGCTATGCCTTTCTTGGTACAAGTGCTACATTTGCAGTGCATGGTAGTACTGAAGAATTTGGCATGGACTTTGTGTATCTGGAGGAGTGTATGTGGAAATATGCCTCAGAGAGCAAAGTGTCAAGCAGCACACTTCAGCTCACTTTGAAGACTTCACATTTCCAATTACTGCAGTGAATTCAAACCTTGGAGCTGAAAATACTGCTCATGCAGTGCTCAGAATAATTTCTTCTGAAAGATGAAAAGCAATGTTCAGGTTTCGGAAATTTCTTAAATTAGCATAAGTAGTATTGAAAGCTGAAATTATGAAACTCCAAAATGCTCTGCAGCTGTTAGGCAAATTTAGTCTGCTTGATAAAACTAAGCATCTAATTTTCATTGAGAGGGACAGATAGTAGAAATGGAAATATTTTGCTGTAATGAATTGATCCATCATATTGTCTTCTCGTCTGCAGCAGTTTTCTAAGTGCTTTTGTCCAACCATATATTCAGTGCTACAAAAGAAAGATCTTCCGTAAGTTTCTCTGACATGCTATTCCAGTGTAATGAGCTTTCCAATTAGTTAATAATTGCTAATATTCAGGCTCCATTTTTCTTTCCAAATCCATATGATGATAATCCCAGCTTTATGACCTACAGCCCAAGCTTGCAGAAAACTTCTGTGCTATTCATAAAGCTGGTCAAAAGGTAGAATTCCTGTCCACAAGGCTTTTTCTTTCTGTGGTGTTTGACTTTGTTCTGAGCTTGGACCTACAGAAATTGTGAACATATATTATTATACATAATATAAAATAAAATAAAATAATGAATTCATTTTATATTGCTTTGAAACATCTTAATTTTTGTCTGTAAATCCCATGGTTGTCCTTTAATGTCTTCATGAAACAGTGCCATACTATGAATGAGAAAAGAAACATCAGTTCTGCATAATACCAAGAGTTGCAACTGTTTTCAGTACTGAAGTCTTGAAAGATTTTCCTCTATATTGAAAGCATTGATCTAAGCACAGGACATGGTGCTAAATGAATGAGATTTCATGAACGAATTTGGTTTCTTCCAAACATTGGTTTTCTGAGAGAAGACTGTCCCAAACATTTTGACCAGAACTTGTCACAAGCAGAATTATGATTCACATCACTTCACTAAGCAAAGGAAGAATAACCTGGTAGGCCAGAGAAACTTTGTCCAGGTGTCTTCACCAGAAATTGTGAATTTGAAAACACTTCAGAAGCACTGATTCTGCACATATTTTTCTGTAGCTCTGAATCTGCAGGTAGTCATAGAAGAAAATTGAAACTAGCTCTGGTTCTTCTCTAACTTACACTGCTGTTAATCAGTAATCACTGAAATCAATGCAGTTTTAAACAGAAGTAATGGGTGAAGTGGATTATGGGCCCTTAAACTCAGAAGCTAAGCTAACTTGCAAGGGTGCAATAATAGTCTGAACAATGAATTCCCAAAGAAGGTAGTCTGTGGCATGGGGCAACAGAGGACACGTGTCTGGTAGCTACCTCTATGAGAGGCTGCTAGGGATGATGGAGGCGTAAAAGTTGATTTCAGCTGAAATGAAAGTTCTGTTGCATTGAATTTCTAGAATGCATATATTCTAGAGTGTGCATATAAATACAAAATATCTTCTCAGATATCTTATGTTGAAAGCACATAGTTCATCCCTTTTTGGTAAATTCCAGTAGGTTAAACAATCTGCTATCATTGTCTCTAAAGTGTCTGATTACAATGAAAACCTGTTTGATCCAGATGGGTGACCAAAGGGAGAATCATTTCCAGTTCAGCAACTAACATTAGTCAGCATTTCAAAATCTGTGACAAATGAACACCACCTACTTCACATCGTTGCTTTCTGCTGAGAGATACCTGCTCATGGTCAGTATAGCAGTTCAGGAGCTGTAGAATCTATGAAGTGTGAGAAACAGCATCAGCATTCAAGTACTGATATGTGATCTTTAAAGATTTTAAATATCATAAAGAAAATTATCAGTATCTGGAGACTTCCTCACTGGCCTAATAATATTTCTGTACTTACATTCATATTAAAGGGAGAAGGCAATATTCACAGTAATTCCTGTGAGAAGAGAACCAAATATGCCTCCCACTGCATTCTTTCTCACAACGGATGCCAGTAAGACCAGGATTGACATCTGTAGTCATTTGTATGGAAAACATCTACCTGTGAGGCCAGATTGACGTAGTGTGTAATAAATTCCCTAAGTCCCCTTTTAATTAATGAGTCCAACATTCATATGGAGATGAATGCATGTAACACATTATTTGTATTCCATTAAATTAGACTCAGGCATTTCCATCCGAGAACAGGTTCCACAAGTCTGCTTCTATAAAGCATCATTATTGCTTGTTTGTACAGGACTAACCATGTGCCAGCTGCTTCACCAGCAGATAGGAGTCAGGTTCTGGCTCAAAAAAAGTTTGCAAACTAAATAGCAAACTAAGCTGGGGACTCAGGGGGGGTTAAGGTGAATGAAAGACAGCAGTGCTGTTGAGACAAAGAGTTTCCCTTGATCAGATGTCTGACTTTTGCAGTGATAGTAAGAAACCTCATTTGTTGAATATATCCTACCCCTACACAGGCTGAAGAATGGCAGGAGTATCCTCATCCAAATTCAGCCACTTGAAAAAGAATCTAAGCACATTTGGTCTCGTCTAATCACTGGGGAGAGATAAGCACTTCCAGGGCATGATCCATCCTACCCTGATGTAGAGGAACAAGGGTAAGTTCAGGGGAGGAAGGATAAGTTCAGGGGAGGAAGGATAAATTCAGGCTCTATCTCCGGTCTTCTCTCTCTGTTAGCAGAGATGGTTCCTAATGGCCAGCTTAGACTAGAGGTTTAACCTTCCTATGACTGAAACTGGAGGAAAGAAAGCCCTACCCTGAAACCTTGTAGTCCAAACAGTCCTCTTGCTCAGTCCAGTCACTGCTATGTGTTCTTGAAATGACTCCACTATTCCAAATTAGAGTCTGGAAGGGATCCTGTTTGGAATGACCAACAGATTCCATGTCCCAGTCCATACCCCTTGTACCATCGAGACTCTGTTCATTGGCTCTGTGCATACTCTACATGCTGCTACTATGCTCAGTCTGGACAAACAGGGAGGTCCTGGAGAGGGGTTCAATTTGCACTGCGCTTCCAGCCACATGGATCTCTAGAGTCTCCTCTGTCTCTGAGGGCAGCTCCCTCTGACACATCTAGTGTTGTTCTCGAGCACAGACATGTACTGGAAGTGCGTCTCTGGCACCCGCTGGCACCTTCATGGAGGAAGCAGATCTCTCACCTCACCTTGACATAAGGCAGAAAATACCATGCAGCGAGAACATTAGAATAAACATATCGGGGACAAAAGAGATATGAAAGAAACATGTGGGAGTACAGCCATGCTTTGGTGTGAAAGAGAATTTCGGATGGAACACAGAACAGGCATCCACATCAAAACCATATGGGGTGCATAGACTGAGAATGTGAATCCTGTATTTCTAAATATGCTGACCAGCACACTAGGGAAGCTCAGAGATGTGACATGACCCAGATTAAGGGCAATCATGAAAATCTGATGTTACTAGCCCATCCACACATCCCCTGCTTTGACTGTAGCTAACTGTAACTCCACTTCTGCAGATTGTCATGAGATATGCTGGCCAGGGTAATGCTCTTGTGTGCTTGATTTACTGCATCATGTACCTTTCTGCTGAGAGGACAATTTCTTTCTAAATCCTCAGCTTCTATAGCCATGTCTGTATGAATCCTGAGGAAGGGGATTTGGCTGTCAAATGTTGTTGCTGTGCAAGGAACATACACACTCTTTTGTAAAGCATGAAAAGCCAAGGTAGCTTGAAGTTTCTCTTCAGGAGCAGCTCCATAGTATTTTGCTGCATTTGATTCAAATACAAAAGACCATTTTTCTCACATCTTGGTTGACATATGTCTTGTCAGTTTTCTTGGCGTCTTTTGCTAGAACACAGGGTGAATATCAGACAGGCAACTGTGGGACAGGAGCAATGAAGGACCAGCACATAGTTTTTGTGAAGCCTGGGTTTCTGCCAAAGACCAGTAATGCTCCTGTCTGAAGTCTGTGCCATTGTGGGGCTAATGGCAGAAGTAGCTGTGAATTAGTGGAAGAAAACATTTTGGAGCTGGAGCTCAAAACCAGGCTGTAATTCAGCGTAGCATACAGAGAGAGTCTATGGTTCTGGCTAAGGAAAACCTTGAAATCCTGGGCCCATCTAGCTCTTACTCTCTAACACAAAATCTAGATGTTTCTTTTTTCTGCAGGTAATACCTGGAAGTGGCCACTGTCCTGGCTTATGTGAAGAGGGGTCAGCAGTTGTAGATTGCCATTGTGTCATGTAAGCCAGGCCAGGCATTGTTAATGGAGGAAAGAAAAGTTACAGGTTTTACAGAGAAGAAAATTAGTTCTTTCTGAAGCCTTTACCCTGAAAACTTAACATGTAATGGAAAACGATACTGCTACTTCTGTGCAAAAAAATGCAAACCCAGTGTGTTTTGAAGAGTAGCTATGACAACTGTTAGGGTGATGTTAGACAGTTCTCCCATACCTCTGGATGAGAATGTCTAATTACTTTTTGTATAATCTTTCTCCAGCAATTGTAATTTTTTTTTCTACTGGTAGATTCTAGTTTCTCTGGCTCTTTGCTTTTCTACACAGCGCAGCTCAGCACATAACTAGTACTCCAAAGTTCTAGGATGAAATTGTGATTACTCTTTTTTGTTGCTGTAACTCAGAATATCATCTTATATCTGTACACGTGTTCTGTGCAGATTTGCACAACAAGATCTACTGTTCCTGAGGTGTTTGGGTTTTTTTTAAGGAATAGGCTTTCAGCATTTTCCCTGAAATGAAAATTTACCAACATTTTTGTTCAGGGACAATTAAAATATTTTATTTCAATAGTATCACTTCAATCCATTTTGGTTTGCCTTTAATCTTGCCATTCAATATTTAATACAGTGCAGCTTATTTAATTTTAAAAGCTATGTACTGTGTAACCCATTATTAGTTCACTGCTTTATTATGGTAAACAATCAAACTGAAACATGTCAAACTCACCTGGAATAAAAGAGTCACAGTGGAGTGTTTGCCTTTGTCTAAACAAAACCTGCAGCCATTTTTCTGTTGAAAGATTTTGTGCAAATGGGCATATTTCATTGAAATGCCCCACTTCCAGGTGGAGCTTTCAGTAGAAAACAATCTTGAAACCATCATCAAAAATGCTTTGAGCAGCTCATTATGAGATATTGAGGACCTTGCTGATGTGCACAGTAGCAACCTGGGTTAAAAAGATGGGAGCTGCCTGTCACTGAGAAGGTCCAGTCTTATGCAGAACTGAAATAAGAGATGATATACACTGTCCTAACAATGATGGGTTTGTCTAATCCTATGATGGAAGATGGCCTTCTGAGTTAGGCAGTGAAATGCTAACAAAGCGCTGTGCACAGTGACAAACAGTGAGTTGATAGTCCCGATCAGTAGTTTCTGATCTAAAATCCATATTCTTTGTCCTGCTTTATGCCAGAGGCAAACTTAAATCCTCCCTGGACTGGCACAGAAATTAAGTGAGAAGATATATTTTAAAAGATTCCCGTCTAGACTTAAATAAAATGTAAGGCATCAAGTGGAATAAAGAGCATTGGAGAAATTGAATTGGACTCCTACTTGAAGGCAAAATGCACTTGCCAGCTCAGGCTGAGGCTGAGATTTTCTCCCTGTGACACAGCTTTGCACAGCTGTCTGGGTGCATTACGTGTCATGCTTTTACTCCTCCTGATGACAGAAGCAGGCAGCTGAACCATATGAACCCCTGCTCCTTTTTGGTAGACCAATTTCCATATAAGTATGTAATTTGAAAAGCAATGAATTGTCTCTTTAAGGATCGCTACTAAATAAAATGATTTGCTGTTCATGATGTACTTCTGTATTTCATAGAAAGGATATTTTTTGCCCAAAGTATAAATGTACAAATACTAACAACTCTGTGACTATCCCTGCTATAATAGATCTATGATTAAGAGGTTGCTGAATTACTTTAATGTTTATTTATGTTTACTGTCAATTGCCTCTGGCCTGCATTTTCAGCCCATTTTTTTCTATGTTTGAGCTAATCCTAAATGACCTAAATGACCTAATTTACACACAAAGCTTCAGATAATTTCTCTGTTTTGGTAACTGACAATAGCATTTCCACATAAATTGAATTCTGTACCTTTGTACATAATTGTTCACAGTGGAAGTTGCTTGGTGAAATCCTGAACTGGACTGAACTGTAAATTTTATTTCTGGCCTTAAAATCAATGAAGCACCTCATATGTAGCTGGCATTTCATCAGGTGTTGCTCACCTGCCATCCTCTGCGCAGGTTCTTGTAGCTGTTGTTCTGCTGAATTATTCTGCATTTCTGCTGCCTTAAAATTGAGTTACTGTGGTTCCCTCTCAATCTTTTTCACTTATACCCTGTAATGGTGCATCAAAACAGCAAAAGTTTTGAAGTGAACTTGCATAAACATTTCCCATAAGGTAAGCACTGCATAAAACCATCTAGGATTTACCAGCTCAAATGACTGGCTGATGTCCCTAAATGTAGGTTTCCTTTAATTTTCTTCTGCTTACACATTTTTTCTCTCTATTTTATTTTTTTTTTAGATGTTTCTCCCTTAATTCTGCAAGTTTATCAGGTGACCTTCTCCTCCTCACCTTCCACCTGCAACCAGGCTGCAGCCAAGCTATCCACAGCTACTCACTTACTTGTGGAAAATGCATGGCAGTCTGCCTACCTGCTGACTAGCAGGGAGATTTTCAGAGTAGGATCCGTTGTGTGTTGAGCGCAATAAAATATTATAAAGTTGTAATAACAATATGCAATGTTATACTGAATTTAAATTCAGCAGCCGATCCCACCTATTATCATTCTGGCACATTTATATTCTTGAGACCAGTTCCTGAGATCTTTGAAAATACCTGAAGATTTTTGATGGAATATATGTTATAGTTTAAGCTTTGGCTTTCCAAATGACATTGAGAAGGTGCAATTTGACATTTTTTTTTCTTTTCTGAATGTAACAGAAGAAACATGCTACCATCTTTGTCAGATCTTCTACTTACAAGTGTGCTTCTTGAAAATGTTTATATACCACCACTATGCAGCTTAGCAGCATTTACTGTGAAGTTGCATGATGAAAGGTAGGAATAGATTTTGTATTTTTCTACTTTCTTTGGTAATTTTGGCACAAACCTCTTCAACTTCCCATCTTCACAATTTCTAGATGCCATAAAATTTATTATAAAGCCAACTGAGGCTGACACCTTTTTCATTCCACTCTTACAAGTAGAAAGGTTACATTTGCATGAAAGCACATTTGCATTTTCCTATTTACAGAACAAATATAAGTATATACAAAGCAGAAAAAAACCCGTCCCCTGTTGGTTATTAATCTCTTACATATGTCATCTGCAAGACATTAATAAATATGGAAATGCTTTTAATGGGACTTTTACAATTAAATTCTGTGGAATGCTTGAAAAACATGAAGGTCGATGTATAGAAACATGGGCTGGAGAATACCTAAGAGCAGAGGAAGAGTAAGAAGAAACTTGTTTTTCATAATTTTTAGATATTATTTACCTTTATCGCTGTAGGATTATGGATCTGAACCTTAAAACTCAGCAATGGAGCTGTAGCATGGAATACAGTTGATTAAACTTGGCTTTCTATTGCTGATTAGGTGCCCCAGGGTATCAAAGGGAGTTGAATGGGACCGGTAGATATTACAGAGGACCTGTGAAAGTCCCTTGGTCTTCTGGGAGAGCTGCTAGAGGCAGGATACTTAAAAGCAGCTTAAGATGATTTCTGCAGGCAGGAGTCAAACCCTGGTCAATACAGTCAGTGGAGTGCAGATAACCATGTAGTTCCCTATCTATTTTATGGTGAGTTGAATCTCTTTCTGGGCTCCTTGACTAACTTGATTATATCTCCACAGACAACAAAGGGAGCAGAGATACCTAGTGCGCATGTAGATTTCTAAATTTAGCCATATTAGTCTGTGAGCTGAATCCTACCTGAAGAGTTCAAAACACATCTGTACCTGAACTGGTGTACCAAAATTTCCATCATCAGGTTTCATCAGCCAACACTGGAATGTCTTTCTTTAATGTATGATTTTATATAGAGCAACAGGTGAACAATGTACCATGGGTCTTACTAATTGCTGTCAATTCCTTATTTGTCCTCAGCTGAGATATGGCTGCTGCTGTTTGCTCTTTATTCTGGGAATTCACAATTGATAGTTTTTCTTCTTTCTCTCTTCCCCCTGCCCCTCTATCCAACCATAGAATCATAGAATCATAAAACTCTTTACATTAGAAAAGACCCTTAAGATCGTCAAGTCCAACCATAAATCTAACTCTTCCAAGTCCACCATTAGACCACGTACCTAAGCACTACCTCTAGACATTCTTTAAATACCTCCAGGCATGGTGAATCAATGACTTTGCTGGGCAGCCCTTTCCAATGCTTGACAGTCTAAACCTCCCCTGATGCAACCTGAGGCCATTTCCTCTCATCACTTGTTACTTGGGAGACAAGACCACCACCCACCTCACTACAGCCTCCTTTCAGGTAGTTGTAGAGATCCATAAGGTCTCTCCTGAGCCTCCTTTTCTCCAGGCTGAGCAACCCCAGCTCCCTCATAAGACTTGTTCTCTAGACCCTTCACCAGTTTTGTTGACTTTCTTTGGACCTGCTCCAGCACCTCAATGTCTTCTTGTAGAGAGGGGCCCAAGACTGAACAAGGTATTTGAGGCCATGCTGTTTCTGATACAAGCCAGGATGCTGTTGGCCTTCTCGGACATGTGGGCATTCTGCCAGTGCATATTCAGCCATATGTCAACCAACACTCCCAGGTTCATTTCCACCAGGCAGCTTTCCAGCCACTCTTTCCCAAGTCTGTAGTATTGCCTGGGGTTGTTGTGTCCCTTGTGCAGGACCGGGCACTTAGTCGTGTTGAATCTTATACCATTGGCCTGGGCCCATCAATCTAGCTTGTCCAGATCCCTCTGTAGAGACTTCCTACCCTCAGGCAGATCAACACTGTCACCCAACTTGGTGTCATCTGCAAACTTACTGAGTGTGGCCTTGATCCCCTCATGCAGATCATTGATAAAGTTGTTAAACACAATTGGCCCCAATACTGACCCCTGGGGAACACCATTTGAGATACATCCTTCTCTTTGGCTCTATTATGCCCTCTCTCTATCACAAACATAAATGGATGGTATTTGTTTAAATTTTACACTATAAGTTCATAGTTATCAGGAGCTTTTGTTGATTTCGCCTGTTGTTTACCACCCCTACCAGAGTGGCATCCAACATTTTAAAATATCATTGGGCTGTCAGAGGAAGATGCTGGCTGACAAAGAGCAGGTTTCCTAAAGAAAAGTGCATTACAGCATCTGACAGAGATCTGCAGAGACCATTAATCCACATCCATTTTTCCTATAAGCTTCTTATTTCAAAATACACACTGTACAGAGGAACACTAGGACAGATGGAGAAGAAAGGCTAGAAAAGCCTGGGGTATTTACAGTAGTGCTGTAGACACAGCCTCCTACCTGGTGATATTGCTGTTGCACTAAACGCATTTTTCAGCTTCATGTTTGTTAAACAAAAACAGAGGCTCTTTTATTTAGCAGCTCGTTCTGCAGAGTTTTTTGTTCCCAAGGTCTAAGGATGTCGTTGATGTCCTGGGTAGCATTTTCTCTGCCTTGCAGGAAATTGCTCTAGTGTGAAAGGCTGGGTACAAGCTATTCCAGAGATTGTAATAGCTGTCGTGCTGGCTCATACAGGCACAGCACTATCACTGTAATAGTCTTGAAAGCTTCTTAATAGGTAATGCCAACCAAACTCAAATGTGGTAGGCCTCCCTGCATTATCATTACAGAACACTGTGCCCTCACAAAGTTGGTTGCAACAAGTGAGAATGGGATCGAAATACCACGCTCTGCACTTTTATTCTCTGTCAGATATTTTTTTTTTGCCTTTATACAAAATAATTCCCCTTGAATGTCATCTAGGCGTATAAATATTGCGGATTTAATGCAGATTTATGAAGGCTTGTTTCATTTCCATACAACTCAATTTTCTCTCAACTGCTAATGTGAGAAAGGAATTGTTTGTCTACATAGACTCTGCTCAGCATATGGTCCACAGCCAGAGTCAGATAACACCTCCCAGCTGTTATATTCTCCAGGACTGCTCCCACAGATTATTCAGTCTCTTCAGAGTATATTTCCCATAAAGCTCACCCATAAAGGGGTGAAAAATTTGTCTGTTTGCAACAGACACAGCAATGGGTAGAAAGATTAAAAAAAAAAAAAATCTCTGTAATGTAACACACAAGTAGTTGTATGTCAGTACCCTCTGGTGTGAACCCGGAGGAATTCTGTTGACCTCAGTAGCACCTATTTTAACCTTACTCCTGATTAGGAATGGCAGGAAGAATTGTGTGTTTGGTTCTGGATTTGGGACTTGAAAAACAGGGTCCTTAGTCCCCTGTGAGCAGCAAGAGTAGATGATACTTCTCTTCCCAGTTCACAATAACAGCTACCAGTAACCAGGATGGCTGTTTGTTTCTCTGCTGCATGCCTGTAGCAGCTGAAAAACAAAGTGAAGCTGCAACACAATTTCTCAAGTGTTACTGCTTTGTTATCGTATCATAGCAAGTTGCAGTTACTACAGATCAGATTCAAAGTGGTGACTCAAAATCGTGTTTTCTTCCTCAGTACCTTCCTTCCAAGGTCTAGCACATGACGTTATGTGTCATTTATAGGTTCAGCAAAACAAGTTTGCCCTTCTTATTTATAACACTTTTAATGGTCACCAGGGGTTGGGTAAATCTGCTGGCATCCCATGTTCTGCAGCTGCCTATTATGACTAACTCAAGTTTGGTATGGCTCTTGCTGGCTTCCTTTGTGCATTACTTTGTTTAAATTGGAGAGTTATATTACTTCTTATTGGCAAAAGTTTACATCTTCAGAACACCATACGTTGGCTGAGACTAATCCAATTTATTCCTTGCTGACAGGAATATGGGAAGGACTGTCACTTGCTAGTCACAGTATGAAATGTAATTTCATGCTGACTCTCCCCAAAAATGCAAAGCCAAGCAAGAGTGTTATGGAATGGAGATATTTTAAAGATCATGACAATTGGGAAAGCTTTGCATTCTGCTCAGCCTTTTTCAGACTTTGATGGTTTTATTGCTTTTGCAGTCTTAGTACATCCTTGTTGATTTATTGTTCTTGTTGAATTTAGCTCTCTAGGATTTAACATTTGCAAGCTTGCCTCAGTAATTGCTTTAATGAGGGAGGTTCAGTGTGTTGCGACACTGGAGTAGCTTTTTTGTTGATCAAAAATTAGGTCAGGTGGTAAGTAAAAATTTAACTTGAAATCATCACCTTTGTCACCGGAATACATTTGTCTACTTTCTAGACACAGCGACACCCTTTCTAAGAAGGGAACTTTCTAGATGAGCATCTCTTGCATGGTCCAGGGCATACTTGATTCTCTTAGATACTAGTTACTGCATGACTTGAATGGGAAAATAGGGTTTTGATGAGGTTCTTTAATCAAGAAATAAGACGTAGATACCTAATTACAAAACTGTTGTATTCTGGAAGCAAGCAATACCTTCTTGTCTGCTACTAGGAAAATCACTCTTAATAAAAACATTAGTCACCTGAATGATCCAGTAGACTTCTATGATGGAGTGACTGCATCAGTGGACAAGGGAAGAGCTATGGATGTCATCTACATGGACTTCTGTAAGGCCTTTCATAGAGCGCCCCACAAAATTTTTGCTGCTAAACTGGAGATATGAGTTTGACAGATGGACTACTTAGATGGAGAAGGAATTGACTGGATGGCCATGTCCAAAACATTAGTCAATAGCTCAATGTCCAAGTGGACACCAGTAACAAGTGGTGTCCCTCAGGGGACCATACCAGGACCAGTACTGTTTCATATGTTCATCAATGACATAGGCAGTGGAATTGAGTGCACCCTCAGCAACTTTGCAGATGACACCAAGTTGTGTGGTGTGGTTGATATGTTGGAGGAAAGGGATGCCATCCAGAGGGACCTGGACAAACTTGAGAAGTGTCCCATGTTGACCTCATGAAATTCCATGAGGCCAAGTGCTCTCTTTCAGTATTTTCTTATCTCTCAGATACCCCATAAATGCTTCTCTGCCATCTGAAAGTCACTTTTATTTAACAGTTGAGATTTTCTGTCTACTGAGAAGTGCAGGGTCATGTTTAACACTTAGTAACTGTACAACCAGTAGTCACCTGAAATGAGATGGGGAAAAGAAAGAATACAGTTGATTTTTACTTAGGTTTTTTTTCACATAAGCTTGGTGTTTTAAAAATGTGTGACAAAATGCTACAGCTCTGGAGTGGAGTGCTGTTGCACATGTTCTGTTAGAAGACAAACAAATATTGATTCAAATATATTTTTTTCCCCACCTTCATTTGTATAATTCAGTTTAGACATTGATTAAAAGCACCGTTCTTACTAGAAAGAATAGAATTCAACAAGGGGAGCTCTGTTACTGTCAAAATGTCAAGTACAGTAACATAAGCAAGCCAAGTTTGATTCTCTGCCCTATGGTGATTTCCTGGGTGAGCAGGAGCAGGCTGAAGCAGTTAAGGTTTAGAGTCCTTGATGCCTCCTGGAGCTCATCTGTGGGTACTACTCTGCACTCAGAGGCTGAAAGCTGCCTAAACAGCTACTTACATGAGGAGTGTGATCTCAGATTATAGTCAGTACCGGTGAAGTTCATCTATGTAGACTCCTCTACTGTGGGCACCTCTATCAAAACAGGTTATTCTCTTCTCTCTGTATAGTCAGAGTAAACACACAGACATTTCTGAGCAAGAGAATGAACTACTCTGGAGATCTGATGGGAATTATGTGCCTCTGCCTTGGTTCTGATTTTCAAAGGAACTCTGGTGGGAGATAGATACTCGCCTACTATGAGCACAGAAAGTTACATTTAAGCAGAGGGAACTCTGCTATACAAAATAGACAAACAAATGCCTTTAGCAGCCCTGTATATTTATTTATTCTTTATTTCTTTACAATCTGAGGTGCAGAGGTCACTGTTGGGCTTTGTTGGACTGTGTCCAATCTAGGTTTTATATGGTTTTAAATTATGGTATATCTACACTGTTACTGGACTTGCTTTGTGCTTTTGTCTAGAACTTTGGTCTTCTGTTTGTCTAAAATGCCTACATACTAACTTGTGCCTGAGAATACTGCCTTAAATAGCAGGGTTGTTCTCTCTGGGAGGAATTCAACACACAGGTGAATCACAGGATAGCTGAGTCTGGAAGGCACCTCGGGAAATCTCCTTGTCCAACCCCCTGCTCAAGGCAGGTTCCCCAGGACCATGTCCAGTTCAGTTTTGAATATTTCCAGGATGGAGGCTTTACAACATCCCTGCATAATCTATACCAGTGTTTGACCATCTTCACAGTAAAAAAGTATTTTCTTATATTTAAACAGAATGTCTTGTATTTTAGTTTGTGCCTATGGCTACCCGTTCTTTCACTGGGCACTACTGAAAAGACACTGGCTCCATCTACTTTACATCATCCCATTGCATATATACTGATAAGTTTCCCCTGAGCTTTCTCTTCTCCAGGCTGAACAGTCCCTAGTTGTCCACAAAAAGTGGACAACTTTTCCACCAGGTCCTTATTCACTAAGACCCCAAGGTCCTTCTCTGCCAGGCTGATTTCCAGTCAGTGAACTCCCAGTAAGTACTGGTGCCTGGATTTATTCCTCCTCCAATGTAGGACTTGGACTCTCCTTTGCCACTCCCTTTGTTGAACTTCATGAGATTTCCACTTGCCCATTTCTTCAGTCTGTCAAGGTCCCTCTGAATGGCAACACACCCATCTTGTGCAGCAAGCATTCCTACTGGTTTCATATCTGCAGACTTGCCGAAAGTGCACTCTGTACCATCATCCAGGTCATTAAGAAAGCTGTTAAGTAATGTTGGCCCCAGTGTCAGTCCCTGAGGTACACAGGTAGTTACTAGTCTCCAGCTGGACTTCATGTTTCTGATCATGACCCTTGAAGTCCAGTAGCCTAGCCAGTTTGCAAACCACTTCACAGTCCACTTGTGTTGTCTATAATTCAGTTTGTCTACAAGGATGTTATGGGAGACAGCACTGAATGCCTTGCTGAAATCAAGATAAACAATATTGCTCTCTCCTCTTCTAAGTAGGAACAGCTTCAGATTACCTTAAAAAACCCTGAGGACAACTGAATTCTCTTCGCAAAGTGAGGGGGTGGCTTTTGATTTCTATATTTCTCTTAATTTCCTAGGTGTTGTTGGAATAGATACAAGAAAGCCCAATATTTTTTTCCTCTGGCATATTACAAAGACAGAGCTGAAGCTTATTTTTGTGTAAGGAGTTTTACTAGAGAATTAGGAGAACAGATTCTTGTTTTTCTCCTGCATTTTCAGTTCAAGAGCAGAAGTGACAAGAAAGCTCATGAAAAAAAGCTGGATGGTAAGATTTCTGGGACAACATTGAGAATGAATAAAACCAGAGCTGTTTAGGAGAAGATTCACAGCTTTGGATTTTTTTAATATCTGAACTCAGCCTAAATTATCTTCCTAATTTTTTTTTCCTAATGCCAAAGTATAGGCAGGAGACATTATTTTCCACTGGGAGTTTCATGTTATCATAGGAAAAGATGTAATGGTTTCTTTTATTTTCTAGCATCTTACAGGATTGTAAAATCACATCTAAATTGATATAATAGCTCTGTTTCTGAAAGAGGAAACTGGTGCAACTGCCAATTTTTAATCCACCAGTGCAACAAGCCAACAAAAGCTTTGCATAAAAATTCTTTTCATTTTTACATTTATTGAGTATATCCAACCACTGACATACTGATTCCTTCCCTAGAAGTCTGTATGAAAGGAAATAAATTTAATTCTATTAGAATGAAGCTGGATTTGCAATCTGAGCAGCTTGGGTAGCTGGAGACTAATTTTTCTTGAAGCAGTTAATTTCACAATAATTTCTGAGATTCCATTTTGCACGTGGTTTGAGAGAGTGCGTTAGAGTGCTTTGGAGCTTAGAGAGCAATTACTTTTGACACACTACGGAATGAATAGTGTACCCATTGGAATATAAAATTGTTCTCTGTTTGGAAGCATACTTGGCCCATGATTCATAAAAATACCAATATGTTACTATGTGTTATGTGAAGTTTGAAAATTACTGTTATATTGTCCCTACCATTTAAGGAATGTTTCTTGCTTTTAAAGTACAAATAAGAATTACAGAGTTTTGAAACAACAATTGTACTACAATTGACAGTAGCCTAAGGAAGGCACAGAGACAAAAGTCAGACTCTCTTGACCTTTATAAACATTTCTGGTTGTGATAGAGCCAGTATGGTTGTTTTTGATTCAGAAGACTATAGGGTGCTCTCAGGTCACAAACTCCCCTCTGACTACTGGATACCTTATGTGTACAAGGAAACTGTGACCTTCCAGTGTTTTCAGGCTCAAACTAGATCTGCATAGTGTTGTGTAACGATCAAAACTCTGTTTTGTATATTGAAAGTCCCCAAATTACATTTCTGTGAAATACAGACTCTACTGCAATTTATTGATAATTTTTTCCTGAAGTATTGCCAAAGATCACTTAAAAATTGACCAAATTCTGAAGTTTTCTCTTCATCTGAAGTCATCCCATAGCCGGACCTACTTCAATTAATTTAGAAAATTTATTTTCTGAACCAGGGTTTGGAAATTAAGGGTAAATTTGGCCAAAATCATGAAACTGTGCATTCCTTGATGCAAAGGGCTCGTGGATGAAATCAGACATATATTTCAAAGAAATTATGAAATTAGGGTTTAGGTTGTTTGATCCACCAAAATGGAAATATCTACAATAAAATACTTGGAAAAAACAATGGAAGAGGACTAAGCTGAAGGTACTGTTTTTATAAGCTCTGGGCTTTTTCCTGCCATGTGCTTGGAACTGGTCGAGTACAAGACTTAAGCAAACAAATCTAAGCAGCTCAGGATCTGATATGTGGCTTATACAGACACATGTGGCTATATACACATTTTTAAGTAATTTACAGTGTTGGGTACAGGTAGGGACAGTCTCAGATAAAGTAATGTAGTGTCCAAAACCTGCCACTTCTGAAGTCTTGGAATCAAGTTTTCCTGGGAATTGCCCCAGTTTGTGCTACCAGAGGACTTTGTCCCTGTAGTAGGCATTGTGGGAAGTCAGCAGGGTTTTTTATCAATGTTTTTAGAAAGGGGACACCAAATGTTATTCAGCAGAAACTTACAGATTGTACTTGTAATACTGACAATATTTAATCTGCTGCAGATAACGGCTTGCATTGCTGTAATGCTGTAAACTGTCTCTGGTTACCTGACTTCACTCTTGGCATCCTGATGCACATCTCAATTACTGGGAATGTCCAAACAGATCCTCCTTCTGCTATGAGCCTCTAACCCAGGAGGTAAAGGGGAAGTGCCATTGATGGTCGAATAGACAAAGCCTACGACACAAAGCTGAGCAGTCAGCCTCATCCTGTGGACAGTGATGGCACACACCAGATTACTGAAAGACACACCAGATCATTGCCATTACCTTTCCTGGAAGAAGCTCAAAGAGGTTTAATGAAGGTGGGTGTTACTGCTCTTGTGCCACTCAGGCTACAGAGCTGCACTGTGAGGGGAATGAAATAATGAGCAGGCAGTCTGAAAGTGTATCCCTCAGCTATCCATCTTCTCTGGAGACTTAAGAGGTTGGTTTTGAGAAAACATTGCTTAATTAGCTCATCAGACTCTCTGAAGCTGGAAGTAATTGGGTTTTAATTCACTTTTCATACTATGCTTTGTTTTTATGAACCTTGTGTGGAGCATTCACTATGTAAATAAATTATATTTTCACTTTTTCCTCTTCTCCCCACACTGGGCTCATTTAATACTCACTTGGCTTGTATCATAGAAGAAAACAATCACAAACCGGAAAGACCAGAGCTCTTTAGTTTAAACAAATCCTTTATTCTGGAGCTGGAAATTTAGTTTAGTCTCGGCAAAATAACAAGCATATGCAGGCTTTGGAAGCATTTTTATTAATATATTAAAAAGCTTGTTAAATCATTACTGCTTGGCTGCCTTAGTGTCTAAAGGCTGCCTAAAGATATGTTTAATGCAATAATATTGCAGTCAGGTATCTACAGTTGGACTTAAGTGGAATTTGAAGTGCATGTCCAGGGAACAGCAAAATACTGAGCAAACCACCTCAGCTAATGATGTCTGAGATGATTTGGTTATTGAAAGCAAGGCAGCAACACAAGCGTGACCATATTATTATAGGATGGATCTCTCTAGTAGTAGGTTCATAGATTCGTAGAATACAAGGTTGGAAGGGACCTCAAGGATCATCTAGTTCAACATTTTAAGGTACACTACATACATATATATAGATTAGATGAGATATTAGTGCACTGTTTTCACTCTTCTTGCTGAGTAACATCACAGGGAAAGCTGTGATTCCTGCTGTGGGATATGTGCAGGCTAGAGGGAGGAGAGACAAAACAGGATATCTGTCTTTTGCCTTCAGTTGGTTATACGCTCAGTTTTCTGCTGGGCTCAGATGTTGCCTCTCAAAGTCTTTCTATTCTGCACTGTGAATCAGACTCAAACATTTCTCTTCGTTTAGTGACTGTGTGACAGGAGTGCCAGGAGAAGAGTTTTACAGCAGACATCCTACCCCATTTTACATGCTTCAATGCATGCAAGAAAAGAGAGCCCAGGATTAAAATGCTCCTGTAACTATGGACACTTATGCTGTTTTGATCATGTCCCTTAAAGAATCATATACCAGGAATGATGTTGAGAAGTAATTAAGATTGCAAGGTTAAACACTGGGAAATGAAGAAACATCAGAATACAAGTTATTTGAGCAACCTGTACCCATCTTCCCTGCCTGTACATTATGATACAATATTTACTTATGCTTAATAAAAAAGAAGCTAAAATAAATATAATTTTTGATTCTACTATTCTTAATCTTGCTTCATATTGCATGTTTTCACCAAACCATGAGGAGCAGAACTTCCCTCCTGTGGCACAGTGTCTTGCACAGTTTACCAACCGAATGAAGACATGTGTCTTAGAAGGAGGAGGTAGGAATCTGCTGCTGATGTTCTCACAGGAGGAGCCTAGGTACTGGAAGGAGAAAAGCCCCAGGTTTCACCCTGGGTTTTACACTGGGACCACAGTGTGGGGAGCTGGGCAGCTGGGTTCTACTCCAGGTGTGGTAGAAATAATCTCTTTCACCTCCTCATTTTTGAGTAGCACACATGGCAGACTGGTCTGTGGTGGGCACTGGGTTGATTGCAGAGGGTGTCCTGCTCAACCTCGGCAGCCCCATTTATGGCTGTGGTAAATCTGGAGCTTTGGGGAATTTATCTGTTAAATTCTGCCATACTGAACAGTGATTTTCAGAGGCTCCAGACTCCATCAACTATGGGAACTTTTATAGTCCCAGCACAGGGCAACGCCCTTTACAAACAACAAGGGTCCACTTGATGATAGGAGAGTGCTAAAGCTCCACCACAAAACATTTTAATGTGGGGGGGGGGGGGGGGGAAGTTCCTTAGCCTGTTTTTAAACATCATGTTCTGGCTGGAAGTTTCCAAAGGAACTCAACCAGGAATAGAAAAATTCAAACTGGGTGAAAAAAGTTGGATGAAGTCGTCAGCAATGGAAAATAAGGCCTTGAAACAGAAAATCTGAGGATATTTTTATCTGCATTTATTGCTACCTGTTCTGCCTGTCAAAACAAGAGCCTGTTTCATCTCCTCTGTTTTTCTAACAAGTTATGTGTGAAGTGTTCATGGACCAGTTTTGCAGTCTGAGGGAAATGCAGATGCTTGTGAGATGGTTGCAGCACTGGGGACCACCACATGTCAGATCAGTGAAGGAAAACAGATACATTCATGAGTCTATCTTCAGAGTAAATTTTATGTAAGCAGAAATTAAGTATTTAAATGGAATGTAGTCAGGATTCCAGCCCTCTGGGTAAAACAAATACAATCAACTTAAAACGCTGAAAGAGATTTTTACTTATTTGTTTATATTTTATTCAAAACTATTAAAAAATATTAGAGAAAATAATTCAAACTTGTAAAAATATCTCTTGTAAGAAAGGAAAATCTCATAACAACCGTAGTTGAGACAATACTTTTGACTTATCACATTTCTAAGATAATTAAGCTAAATATTCAAGCTGTATATATGCCTTCAGGCAAATCCTTAATCATCTGCTTTATTGTTGTTGCTGTAAGGGTAGTGATTTATGGTAATTTACTACTGATGAGTGGAAAGTAATGCTTCTATTCTTCATCTTCCTTCACTGTTCTGCTGAGCATGCTGAACTGCAGATAGCACACTGTGGTTTATTAATTGTGCGAAGGGATTTATGGTCACTGTTCTCATTGACACTAATGGAGAGAATGTACATTCATAAATTCTGCAAGGTGCATGTTGAGAAATATACAACTATTGTCCTAATTTGCTTCAGGCTTGAGATTCCCTGGAAGAACCTGTGTGAGCTGAAGATGCTTTGGTAAGTATGACCAAATTATGGAGTACGTACAGCAAGTGGTTTCTGTGCATGGTTCAAGTTCCACAATAGCAAGCTCTCTCCAACGAAAGTCAACCTGACACCCCATCCCAAAGATATTATTTGTGAGAGAAGCAATGAAGAGCAATGGGGACAGTCAGATCTCCCTGGCAGCCAGGCCAGCAACTATAAGGAAATTATAGCAGATCCTTTCCATAAGTTCATCCATATGTAAATTCATATGCACTTTTCCTACGCTGACGAAGATGCTCACAGGAGGTAACGATAGAATACTAATGTCAGTAGTGATTTCAGTCATTGCCCTTGCAACCCAAAGAAGGTTAAAAAAGGGATGAAGACAGACTAGGCCATCCCAGGTGCAAGCAGAGCACTGGCACCCTGCAGCCTTGACCCTGAGCCCCCAGGATGAAAAGAGATCTATTGCACACAGGTTGTGCAGTTAATCTCATAGTCATACTGGTGGGAAGGGACCTCAGGAGGTCTCCATTCCACCCTCACACTCAAAGTGGTGCTGTCAACAATACTTGATCAAGTTGACTGTGGCCTTGTCTAGCAAAATCTGATAGAGCTTCAAAGATGGGGATTCCAGTTTTGCACTACCCTCCAGGTGGATTACTTTTTTCCTAACTTTTAGCCTGAACTTGCTTATCCCTTGTTAGACTTCTCCCACTACCAAGAAGAGTTTGTCCATCCTCTTTGCAACTGCCCCTTCAGATAGTTGTAGTCCATGAATTCTAGTTCCCTTGACCACCCTGGTAGCATTCAAATGGACTCCCTGCAGTTTTGCAATATCCTTCTTTATCTGGATGCCCAAAATTTGTCAAAAAGTGCATCAAGTCTAATCCACTGATTTTACTACAGACACCTTGGATTCTGGTATGAGTATGCAACACAAAATCTGGTTTTATTGTGTTTGTGAGGTGGAACCACTCTATGCATGTGCATATTGATTGTGCATAGAGGCAGATACTGCTTGGGGCCTTCCAGGTTAGGATGGTCCTGAAACACAGTCTCATCAGATACCCGAGCCTCCAGAGTATCGTGGAAAATGGGACTGGAGCTTGATAAACAGAAGTGTGTTGACTGTAGCTTACAGCTGACGTATATGAGCTGGCTGCATTACTGTGAAACCCACTGCTTAGTAAGAGTTTTAAGATTACCTTTTCGTCAAGAAGATAAGCAGGTCGGTCAACAAATATCTTTCATTCAAACACGAAATAATATCATTATAGCTATCCTTTTTAAATTCTGCAAGTTTTGTACAACTAAACCTGATTAGCTTCTTAAATACATAGGTTTTTTTATGTCGTATGTTATTACAAAAAGTTGTGATCCAGAGTTGTCTTTGGAAAGAAAATAATTCTGCTGCAGTTGTGAAGAGGGCTGAAAATAATTGTTTTAAATGTCTGTATTAATTATAATTTCTGTATCAGTCATTCTTGAAACTCCAAACCTTTGGAACCCTGAAATGATTTGCTAGAACTCGGACAGAGGTAGTAAGAAGAATAAGGTTTTTTCATCATTTGGTTCCAAGGCCAAGTTCTTCAGAACTGCTTAAAATGCAGTTTTCTTGGCACAGATGAAGACATTTTCTTTGAACAAAATGAGGATTTTTTTGGCATACCTCAACTGGCATCTTTGAGAAACTTTGCAACATCTGAGGACAAATAATGAAATGGGAAAGGAAAACTGAGGCACCTGACACCATGTATGGCTTTTGATTACGGGCTTTATTTGGAGGATGCTGGACTTCTCCCCCAGCTCCACTGCACAGTCCATGTGTTATTCATACTGAACCTGTCTGTTAAGGCCAGATGTGACTAGGGGCAGCTCTGTACTTTTCCAGTGGCCTACCTGCATATATCCATCTCTCCACCTGCCAAGACACTACCATGGGATACAAAAAAAGCAGTCATGCACTACACTATCTGATTCATGTTTTCTGGGTGGTTCTGTCATCTCTGTGGCATACCTTTCTTTCCACACAATGCAAACTATGGCCAGTGTGTATATGTGTGCTGCAGATAACTTTTGAGTGGAATTATTTTCAACTAAAGCTAGAAGTCTGAGAGTTGGCCGGATCTAAAGTTCGTTACATGAGCTCCCTTCACAGTCATAGGATAGAAATAGGCATCTTTGGAGGGTAACTCACCCTCCCTGTGTTGTAGGTTTGTGCCTGTTCCTCCCAACTGACCACCAAGGGATCATCACTAGCTCTCTAAGGCTGACAGCTGAGCGACATGGCTTGAGTTAGGTCCACTGGACCTTGCTTCTGGGCATTACATTGAAATAGCATTCTCTTACAATTCAGTAAGGGGTAAAAAGTCTTGGCTGTTTCTTTGTACATCTTTTCACAAAGCGGTCCGACTTTTTCCCTTACTCCTCCCACACCCAGGCACAGGATTAATTTTGACAGGTTAGAGACTGGAGCCAAATGATTGTGTGTGACAGTCAATAGGGATTATTGTTGAGGGTGCAGTCATAGAACTGTATAACTAGGAATTAAAAATAGATGAGGTAGACATTAAAATTAATGTTCATGCATTTTTTGTAAAAAAATAAATTTATTAGACAAGTAACACCAATCCAGTTTTCCTGATAATCTTTTGTTTAAATCATCCAACATTCCTTCACTTACCGTTGTGATATATCATTTTTTTCTTTAGGACTATTCCAGAAAATAAGGAGACTGTATTAAGTCCTAACAGGACCTCTGGGACACAAAACACTTTCTAAATACTTTGAATTCAATCACTTCTAAAAAAATAAAATAAATCATGAACTAATCAGATTGCTCACTGGAACTCACTTATTAACCATATGTGTTTTTTAATTTAGTTTCTCAAAATGTCTGCCTTATTACACTAACCTTTTCCAGAGATTCTTTTATTATCTTAGAGACGCAGCAACAAATCAGGCACAGTGATTGTATTTCCAAAATGCAGTAAGAAGAATCCTTAGAATGTTAAAACTATAAGCATACATCGTCACACATGTTTTATTACCTGTGTATATTCTCAATAGGCAAAGTCATACAGCTAAAGAATATTAATAAGAGAAGAAAAAAACCCCTCAGTATCATTCACACAACTGGACAATCAATTTTTCTTTGGACTGGTGATGTCATCTTCGCAGTACAAAGTGCCGAGGAGGGCCAAGGGATAATGCAATAACTCATTTTGGAGTCTTTATAATTTTTCAGTGGTATGGTTTGTAAGATTTTTCATTGTTTTTTACTGTACATGTGCCTGAAACAGATGGAAAAAAGCACACTTGAGGAAAGAAAACTGTCAAAAACTCTTGGAATTTCACAGGTTTAAGGTGGAAATATTTGAGTAACTGTGCCTGTCTCAGTTTGTCTGGGCTGCAACAGTCCCAGCCACTTTGACAGGGCTTTTGATGTGAATGTACCGCTCTGCAGACGGACCAGTGAAACAGAGAGTATGACTGAGTATGTGGAGATGTTCAGTGAGAATGTAGGATGAGAATATAGAAAGCACAGAACCTCTAGAAGGTAACACGACTATTGAAAAAAAATGATCAACGTGTAAAAGGGACACTCACAGATGATGAAGACATAGTAGCAAAGATTGGTGAATTGATTGAGGGCTATGCCATGGAGAGCTTATTTTTTAATGAAGGGAGGCACCAATCAAATACAAATTAGCACAAGCAAAAGAGAGGGAAACCTGGGGCAAACCTAACTATTGCTCAGTACAAGTCTAAGACCCGAGGCCCACAATGAAAATGGCAATGCATATTGCATGCCGGCATCATAACACCTCAGCTGTGATTACAGCTGTCACACGGTCAGTGGAATAAAATATCCTTCAGTGCTTTGTGTTGAACAAAGCATTTATCTACCAGGACTTTGTCCTGACAAGAAAATGAAACCAAATCAAAGAGGAGTTTTGGCTTTGCCCCACTTGTGTCTATTTCTTCCCTAGCTTGACTTCAGCTTTGCTGCATCCTGTGGAGACCATGCCCTGCTCCGTCTCAGTACTCCTCCAGCCCAGTCACCTCTCAGGGCAGAGCGCTTCCAGGCAGCTCATTGGAGTACCTGTGGAGATCAGGCTTGTGACTGGAAAGTGTCTTGTCCCAGTGTAAGCCAGATAAATTGTTCTCACCACCTGCACCTCTGCTGTGGGCTGTGAGCTGTCAGGTCCTTCATTAGCTACCTGTCTGACCTTCTTTCCCTCCATTCATGCAATCTAGAATTACAGAATTATTGTTGAGGCTGGAATAGACCTTTGAGATCATCAAGTCCAGCCTAAGACCTGACACCACACCACCTAGCTAGACCGTGTCACTAAGTGCCACATCCAATCTCTCCTTAAACACCATGAGGGACGGCGACTCCACCACCTCCCTTGGCAGGCCATTCCAGTGTCTAATGACCCTTTCTGTAAGGAAGTGCTTCCTAATATCTAACCTAAACCTCCCCTGGCACAGCTTCAGGCCATGCCCTCTCATTCTGTCACTGGTTGCCTGGGAGAAGAGTCCAGCTCCCACCTGCCTACAACTACCTTTCAGGTAGGTGTATAGAGTGATGAGGTCTTCCCTGAGTCTCCTCTTCTTCAGGCTGAACAGCCCCAGCTCCCTCAATCTCTCCTCATAATCCACCTCAATGGACACTCTTCAAGGCATGATTTGTCTTCATCTGTACAAATCCCAAAGCTGACTTGGCACCTACCTCCCACAAACTTACCTGTGAGGTGTTTTAAATTCTGTGGTTGATATTTGCTTCTGACATCAGGTACATTTGAAAATCTTGCCTGAAAACAAATTTTGAAGTTAAAGCTTTATTTCCATTTGTTGTTCCCACAGGATTTCTCCTATCCCAGGTGTTCTCTGATTTCTACTGGAAGAGGGATTAATGCTTGGACTAATCGCTGCATGGTGTCACTTGATGTAATGGTGTTGAGAACCAGATGTTATCTGCACACACTTGAACACTTTCAATGCTGTATGTGTAGCATTAATGTAAGAAAGTTGTTCATATAGACATTTCCCAGTCTTCCCAATTCAGCGTGGACTGTGCCATTCAGCTCTGCTGGAAACCTCTAACTGTTGGCATTAAATGATTTTCATACAGAGAAAAATGCAGGCAGTAGTGGCTTAATCTTTCTTCCACAGTGTTTGCATATGTGTGTTTGTGAGGCTGTTCATTGTTACACATATACATTTTCTGGGCAAAATAGGGTCACATGGATTTAGAGCAGATAAGCATGTGCCTTTAAAAACGCTGATTCTATTTATATGTTACAGCTTCCTTTTTTTTTTTTCTTTCATATCTTGATCTGAGGCTTATTAAATTGCTATTAGAAAACACTGCATGGCAAACATTATCTATATGGCTCTGTGTCCAGGATGCTCTAATGATGAAGGAGGAGAAGAAAGAAAATGGAACGAAGGCATTCTATTCAAATGAGCAGCTTAGTTGCTATAAACCTCCATACACTGTTGGGAGACCTGGTAAAATCCCTAAAAACCCACCAGGAACTCAGAAAATGCTGAAATGTGTTTGTCCTCATAGGTGACACCCCTCTTGTCTAGAAGACTCCTAGAATCTTATCAGAACGGAGAATTTTGCATGACAGTTCCTATTTGGGAGATTGAGAGAGCTGGAGATGGTTCACTGGATTAGAAGGTGCAGCAACAGCATTAATGCAGAGCCTGGCTTATCTTCACAGCAAGAGGCTTTTTGTAAAGTCACGCTATCAGAGCCAGCATACGGGCAGCCTAGAGGAGTTTCAAATATTCTGTGAAAAAACCCAACACCTTTAATTCATGTTCATAAGGAGTTGTTCCACTGCTGATGTAAAGGATGGAGTTCTCTCTCTTTGGGACAGAAGAAAGATGAAGGGCCTTGGAGGACCATGTCTTCATTGCACGAGAGTTTTGTGAGGGCCTGTTCTGAAGAGATGTTCCAGAAGCACTAATTGAAATGATCTCTGCAGCCTGCTTTGGTTCTGTATCCTTTCTGAGAAACTCATGGGAACTATGGCTCAGAGGACCATGATGAGTCCCGATGGTTCAGACTTTCTTCAGTCTGTCTTTGGGTTGCTAAGATGCTGGTGACACATGTGTAGAGCTGATCATACCAGGCACTGAACACTCTGGATGGAGTCAGAAATGAGTCTAAGCACATAACTCGTTCCTTTGACAAAATTATTCAAGTGTTTAAACCCACAATCAGACCCCTTTCTGGACTAAGCCAATGTACTCTATTTTGGGCATCCCTGCCCCCCGCCCCCCCCAAGATCTTACAAGAAAATCAGCGCTCCTAAAAAGCATGGTGTTTTTGGTGGTCCAGCATATATGGGGGGAGATTTTGTAAAAAATGTGGGGTGGATATGGTGTATCAGGACAGAAGGATGAGAAAGATGTGAATTCTGGGTCCTCCTAAGATTGAACGGGGAGTGAATTGAGACGTCTTCTCAAGAGAAATCAAGTTTCTGGGCATTAATCACCTTAGTGGAGCAACCTCCACAGCTAGGAGCCCATGAGAACTTAGTTTGACTTTAGAGCCCTTGGCAGAGGATAGATCCCAGGGAGATAGGACAGGCTTTTCTGATCACCTATACACTTTGCTTGGGAAGAAGGTACCAGAGTACTATCCTGGATCTCATCCTTTATCCTCCTGCATGTCCAGGTTGTGAAATACAAAAGTCATCTGAATGTCTTCCATTTTGTCCTTTTCTGAGACCAGCAGTAGTAACAATTCTCATGGTACATTGAAGTCCTTTGCCTATCCACTGGGACATTTTCCCTTCATCATGAAAGTGGTAATTAACCCTATCTGGGAGAATAATGTCTCTGAGAGCAGTGTGTCCTCAGTGAAAGGTACATGCCAAGCCTGGGGAGGACCTGCCTCAGTCAGCTTCCCTAACATCTTCCAGTGGTAGGTGTAGGATACTGCCCAAGTGGGCCTTTCCCAGCCCTCCCTCCCCTCCTCTGCCAAGGAGGGGAATGCCAGATCTCCTTCCAGGGTTGTGTCAACACCCTCCAAACTGCCACACATCTCACTTGGACTCCTTTCATACTGCTGTCCGAAAAGTTTAATAAAGGTAATGACAGTTGTCTGCCCCCGGGCCATCCCTGTAAATCAGCAAAGAGTGCTTTGATCTTGTAAATCGCACTGTAAATTGCCTACATATCTCTCAGATTTTGTTAGTTTATTTGTTTCAGTTTTCCTCTGCAGGTCTCAGCTAGTGCCGGATGAGGGAGACCGGATCAGACCAGACCGACCACAGATTCAATCCAGCATGGCAAATATGGAACAATTTATCCTTCTTTTTTTTTTTTTTTTTTTTTCCTTTCAGTACAGCAGCAGCAAGTTTGCTTTTGAGCCAGCACCTCACAGTCCCCTGTGACTATCACAGATATAAAAATCATGTGATGTTGCTTGGTAACATTCAAATGTAAGTATTGTACATGTCCCGAGGATTGCACTGTATTTAATCAAAAGTAACAAATACTATATAAACACAGCAAATTCAGGGGCATCTGCTATTAATTCAACAGAGCAAGGGTAATAGTGCTGCTCATAAATTTGAAACTTTCTACATATTAAATAGGTATTGCTGACAACATAGCACTTACCATACAATCTGTAAAAGTGGGGGAAAATATGCTTCACTGGCCATTGATAAATCAAAGAAATTAAACCTATGGACTAAACCCAAGACACAGAGAAGGCAGTCTGTCAGAATCAAACAAAACAGCATCCAAATTAACCCGGGTAAGATCCAGGCTATAGCCACAGATCAAAACATTCCTCTGCTTATAAACATCCTGCCATGGGGGCTGATCAACATCTCACATTAGTAATACTATATTCCCCAAGAAGAGCTTTCAAGGCACACATCAGCACAAAAGATGTGAAGTTCAAAGCCAACAATAAGAAAACAATTAGAAACAGACATCTTCTACTCAAGGACTCCACCAAGAATGACAAGTTTTTTTATTAGCACAATAATCCCTGCAGTGGCAAAGGAAAGCACTCAGAGAAGTCAAAGAAGAGACAAAATAGTCTGCACAAATTAGAATAACAATACACTAGCAGACAATATTTTATGCGTGCAGAGTAGGAAACAAACTTCTACTTCAGGAGCCTCTTTTCTTTACCCAGGTTTGCCACAGCTCCTAGATTTTTGCTACAGCTGTTAGAGAAAACATCCCATAATTACTGTGATGGCACTAATCACAAAGTGTTAAAATAAACCTTACTTTTAACTTTAAAATAAAACTATGTAATGTCTGTGCTGTTGGGTTATGTTCTTTGGTCTTCTCTCTTCCTGTTTTCTGACAACTGCTCCCTCAAGCAAAGGGCTTTACCTGCACCAAACCAGAACTGCCTCCGTTACTACTGATGCTGCAGTTACTTTAGGCCACTCTGGAACTACCTTGTCCTTTCTAGTATTTACAGATTTAGTGATTTTTTTTTTTCTTTCCTTGTCAAATATAATCTTGGTGAATTGACCCTGAAGAACCACCAAAGACAGATGTTTGCTTAGAGGTTTCCTGTGCAGTAATATAGTCCAGGATAAGATATGAGGCCACTGGAGACAACTTAACCACAGGCGAGACCTTCTTCACAAGGAGGCCCTCAGACAGTTGTTGCAGTGGGACACATTTGCCCCATCTGAGCAGCAGCCCTGGGATGTAGTGCTTTTGCTGAAATGCAGCATCCACAGCACTTTTTTTAGATAGGGAAGGCTATTACATGGGAAGGTTTATTTGGGGATGATCCCCAAATGTTCCATGTCTTTCCTGTCAGCACTTTGATGTGCTGTGTCGTGAAAATGTTGGAGAACTTTGGCTAAGATCCAATGGCAGTTTTTTACTGTTTGAAACTCTTTATTCAGAAATATTAAGCAAGAGAAAACCAAGCTGGAGGAGGAGGTATTTATACTAAAGTGAATCCCTGCAGCATTTTCCCTGTGTGAACACTGTCCATCACTGATGACCAGTTACCTGCCACTCTCCTCTCCTGTGCTCAACAGTCTGAGAGAAAAGGAAAGAATGGGTGTGGGGGGACCTTGCTGCCCTCCATTTCACACCAAAAGATTTTGCTTAATTTGGTTTGAGAAAACATAAATCTCCCTGGAGTGGTCTGTCAGCATGAGCTGGTTTGGGGAGGGGGTTATAGAGGGATTGCCTTGGGGTAAAATCAACCTCTCTCTCCTGATTTGCTCAAATCTTTGGCAGCCCCTAGAAACATAAACCAAGTAATTTTGTAACTGTGCCTTATTAAAAACAAGTTATAGAGAAAAAAAAAAGAGCAAATTTTAAAAGTGGATAGGAGTGGTGATGAGTTCCAGACCTGGTCCTGTGCGGCAGGTGGTTAATGGGAACCTTCCGAGGAGCCGTGCTCGGAAAGGTGCCCGAGGGAGAGTCTCTGCAGTCGTATCTTTTAGCAGTAATTTCTCCAGCAATTCTCTGAGGTTGTGAAATAAATATAAGCTCCAGTAAAATAGATGGTGCTTGTATTTAACGATGACTGTGCTCAGAAAGAGCTTGCACTGTGTCAAGAGGGCCATAAGGTGAACAAAGAAAGTGAAATGTAACTTGAAGAATATTATGCATCTATGAAGCTGCATTTAGATCAATTAAATGGATGAAGAGGGGAAAAAATCAATGCAGGTCCTCCACTCTGGGTTATGACCGTGAATGTGTTACTCTTAAATCCTCCAAAGATACATGCCAAGCAAATTCCCATATAGGCATTTCCATCTTTCACTAACTGCCCTCAAAATGAAGCCCATTCAATGGACTCAATCACAAGGCAAGATTTTTCCAAAGGTCCTAGATCCAAGAAAATCAGCCTACTGAAACTTCTATATAAAAAGAAAGCACAGATGTCAGCTCTGGCTGCAGGTCCTGGTTTTATTTCCAAGGTTACTTGAGATGCTGGTTTCTGCAAAGAGGTTGGGTGCTTCACCTGCACTTCTGTGCAATAGTGGTCTATAAAGGGAAAAGTGAATTTGGGAACATTGTGAATGAAGCATGTGTAGGTAATAGTGCTAACCAGCATGATCTCCTTATGACACAAATGTTTAGACAAAGCTTGGTCTGCTGATGGTTATTTCTGTTAAGAGGAGAAAACTATCCTACCATAATACTTTAATGTTGAACCATTCTGTTTACCTATTGAAACTAATCATAGAATTATTAAGGCTGGAGAAGACCTCTGAGATCAGCAAGTCCAGCCTATCACCACCACATTGGCTAGACCACGGCACTAAGCATCACATCCAGCCTTTCCTTAAACACCTCCAGAGATGGTGACTCCACCACCTCTCTGGGCAGTCCATTCCAATGTCTGATCACTCTCTCTGTCAGGAAGTACTTCCTGATATCCAGCCTCCCCTGGTGCAGCTTCAGGCCATGCCCTCTCGTCCTGTCACTAGTTGCCTGGGAGAAGAGCCCAACCCCTACCTGGCTACAACCTCCCTTCAGGTAGTTGTAGAGAGTGACAAGGTCCCCTCTGAGTCTCCTCTTCTCTAGGCTAAACAACCCCAGCTACCTCAGCCTCTCCTCATAACACTTTCCTTCTAGTCCCTTCCCCAGCCTCATCACTCTCCTCTGGACCAGCTCCAGCACCTCAATATCCTTCTTGAAGTGAGGGGCCCAGAACTGTGCACAGTACTCGAGGTGAGGCCTCACCAGTGCTGAGTACAGGGGGAGAATCACATCCCTAGTCCTGCTGGCCACACCATTCCTGATACAAGCCAGGATGCCATTGGCCCTCCAGGCCACCTGAGCACACCGCTGGCTCATGTTCAACCAGTTGTCAATCAGTAATTCCAGGTCTCTCTCCACTGAGCCGCTCTCCAGCCACTCCTCCCCCTGTCTGTAGTGCTGCCTGGGGTTATTGTGGCCAAAGTGTAAGAATCCTGCACTTGGTCTTGCTGAATTTCATACTGTTGGCCTCAGCCCATTGACCCAGCCTTTCCAGGTCCCTCTGCAGCATCTTCCTACCCTCCGGCAAATCGACACTCCCCTCCAACTTGGTGTCATCAGTGAATTTTCTAAGGGTAGGCTAAATCCCCTCATCCAAGTCATTGATAAAGACCTTGAATAGGACTGGGCCCAGTACTGATCCCTGGGGGACGCCACTGGTCACCAGATGCCAACTGGATGCAGCACTGTTCACCACCATTCTCTGGGCCTGGTCATCCAGCCAATTTTTAACCCAGCAAAGGGTGCACCTGTCCAAGCCATGGGCTCTGTCTCTCTGAACATACAGAAGTCAAATAGCAATTAGCTGTTTCTCTGTTCTGAATCTCAAGCCTCTGCTCATCAAACCTCAGCCCTAGAGGTCTCTCTTTTAGCTTGTTCTGATAACCTTCCACCTTTTTTTTTTTTCACATTGACATAAACCTTCAGGAGAAACCGCCAGTGACATTTTTTCCTTAACATTTCATTTCAATTTAGAGAGTTGTGCTACAAAAGCCATTGTTATTGTACCTATTTGAGTTCATAATGGAGAGTAACTGTTCCTTGACTATATTGTGAGTGGATGTCAGCAGTTTGCTCCACATCCATAACACTGATTCACTAGAAATGCCTGAGACAACTGTAACGAATTAGCCGTAAACTTAGTCATTAGACAAGGTGGGTGTGCAGGGGAACTAACCCAGAAGAAAAGCCATAACAATCACAGAAGTCAGTCACTCCATTACAAATGACAGCAATACCTGATTAAGCAAAACCAGTGAAATATTTAGGATGTCTCCCAAAGATGATCCAATTCCAAGCCCCACTACCCACAGGCTTCTGAACAACAGATTTTAACTAGGATGAAGAGTTATCTTATAGATGGTCCTCTTTTTTTTTCATACCAGTGTATAAACCAAATTTTTAAAATTGGGCCAGTGCTAATTTTGCTGTTTTCTACCTTAGAACTTTGTCCAAATGCAGTACATTTAATTTATTTTCATTATTCCGTAATTATTTAGCAAGCCATTTGACTTCTAATTTATAGAGCTGCTCCTGAGTGTTGGGATTATGCTAAACAATAAAATGGAAGTGTTATCCATCTCTTTCACTTTGCCCTCTCATCTTCATCAAAGGTAAATTAAAGCCTGTAAAGAAACCCATAATTTTTTTTGCAGGCATTTTCAGATGCTGTGTCTTGTTCAATATTTTCAGATGGAATAATGGTTCTTTAAAAGAAGGCCCAATCTGTGTGTTACGGGATTTTAATTGGACATCTTGAAGAAACTGCTATGAATTGCAGTGCCCCAGCCATTGTGTGGGAGAGCAGCAGGTCTTCTAGACAGGAGAACGCCAGTATGAGACAGACTGCCTGGGAATGACAACGTGCTGTGTGGCTCGTGGAGAGTCACTGCAGACTGCCTGGGGCTGTAACTCTTTATTTCATACATAGCAGATGAATTGTTAAATTCCCTTTGCAAGGAAGACCTTATAACTCAGGTTTGGTTTATTCATTTGATGCTAAACTGCTCTGAAGGTTCAGTGCCTTATTGCTATGTGGAGCAGAGGAGGTCAGTGTGAAGGTCATGCCTAGTTCACAAGACTGTGTGATGGGGTTCATTGGGACCCACCAGTGACAGAGGCTCACACATGTGTCACTGAAGCATTGGCACAATGCGTGTCTACCAAAAGCATTGCCATCTCTGTGGGAGTGCTAACTCTTGGGCTAACTATGTCCACATATAGTAGGAAATTTTAAAGCAGATCATGCTCAAGGCAAAATTAACCCCTGCAACAGACCATCAGAAAGAGCCTTGAATTTGCAATAGACAATGACAGAACTGTGTTGACTGGAAAAGCTTGTAGTATGAAGACCTTCTCCAAACCTTTGGAGCTCACACCTTTTCCAAGTTCCCATCAAGCTGCTCACAAATGCTGGCATCTGTGCCCACATATATGCCTGTGCAGCAGCTAGAGGCTACCCTCAGAGCAGTGCCATAAATATTCTTGAGGAAATTGTAAATAAGGGAATAGTAGAGGCCTGAAAAATGGAGACGGGAGAAGAATACTTGGGAGAGGATGTAGAAGGGAAAACAGGGGCATTAACATGAATTAATAATGGTTTCGTGTCAAAAGCATGAAGATAAGACGGATTTGGAAGATGAGAGAGAGGGAGCCTGCTATGGGAAGCAATGCAGAGATGGGAAAGCACGTGGACAGGCTGAATATCTTTGTAATGCATAGTAGTAACCTCTCCTAGGAACAAAATAGGCCAGGGAACATGCCTCAGCACAGTAACTTGCCTGTCTGTACTAGCCCTTTTTTTTTTTTTTTTTTTTTTAATTTATTGGGGGAGTTTGAAAATGGCAACAGTTTTGGAAGCTAAGAGATCTACCTGTATGTCACTCTAGGGCAGCTGGCCTTGCCTTCATTGACCAGTATAGATAAAGCCCTTTTGTATACAATTTTTAGATCACGTGTGATCTCAAGAGGTCCTGGACATGACAGAAGTGCCTGCAGAGGTGTAAAGTGTTGTTCTGTTTCATTAGATGTAGAGTTTAGTCTCTCAGCTTACATGATGTGGGTTTGGTTGATCTTTGTAATGTGAAGCTAGGTCTCACAGAGCAGGCAACAAGGCCATAATCCAAGCATGCGCCGCAGTTCTGGTCCTTGCTGCTTTTGCAGAGTGTTGCCTGGTGCATGTGTGGTAGATGCCACATTGGCCCAGAGATTTGCTCAAAGAAGTCCTTCTCCAAAGGGCTTATATCTTACTGTTTAGAACAGATTGAAGAAGTTAAGCTGGAAAACAGAGGGACAAAGGCAGCAAGATGATGGATGAGATAATCAAAGCCCATGTGTGTTCAGAGAGGTGAGAAGCGCCTCAAAAGAGCACAGAGCCACTAAAGCATACACAGAGGAACCATCAAATAAGCTGAAGGTTCACTGAGGTGAAAACATGAATGCAAAACTCTCCAAAGATGCTGGAGGTGGCCAGCCTCAGTCACACAATGCTGGCAAATACAGTAACCTAGGGTATCAGGAAAGAGCTGGTAGAGGCATTAGAGGGACAGGTTGGAAAGAGTTTACAGATACAGGGAAGCAAGAAAGCAAGGTATTCACTGCATAGTCTTTGTGAGAGGTCATCAGAGGGATTCTGAGGAACAATAAGAAGATGTAAGAAAACATCTGATGATGTTGAAGAGGGAAGGCTTTCTCTTTAACAGCAGTTAGCTGAAATAGCAATGTGCTACTGCAGAAACTATTCTGTCCCTTCAATAACACATAACTCTCCTTCCTTCTTTCCTTCCTTCCTTCCTTCCTTCCTTCCTTCCTTCCTTCCTTCCTTCCTTCCTTCCTTCCTTCCTT